>BQNB010042182.1:0-46286 GCA_026074375.1 Tanacetum coccineum | reverse complement strand
TTTTTCAAAAATCGCTAGACCTATGATGAAACTGACTCAGAAAAGTATGAAGTTTGATTAGGGAGAAAAGGCAGAGGCTTCGTTTTAGTTGTTGAAGAAAAAATTGTGTAGTGCGCCAATTTTGGCTTTACCTGAGGGAAGTGAGAACTTCGTGGTATACTGCGATGCTTCGCATAAAGGGTTGGGCGCGGTTTTGATGCAAAAGGAGAAGGTCATAGCCTACGCATCCCGCCAACTCAAGGTTCACGAGAAGAACTATACCACCCATGATTTGGAACTAGGAGCAGTAGTGTTTGCCCTGAAGATGTGGAGACACTATCTGTACAGCACCAAGTGCGTTGTGTTCACTGATCACAAGAGTTTGCAACACATTCTCGATCAGAAGGAGATGAACATGAGGCAAAGACGTTGGTTAGAGTTGTTGAGTGACTACGACTGTGAGATTCGATATCACCTAGGAAAGGCGAACGTGGTGGCGGATACCCTGATTCGGAAAGAAGCAAGTCGCTACGAGTTCGAGCCTTAGTTATGACTATAGGGTTAAACCTTCCTAAACAGATTTTGAGTACTCAATCGAAAGCAAGAAAGGAGGAGAACTTCATCAACGAAGATTTGCATGGCATGATTAACAAGTTAAAAACTCGTTCTGACGAAAAGTTGTGTTTGAATAATCGGAGTTGGATTCCATGTTTCGGAGAGTTGAGGGCCTTGATTATGCATGAGTCACATAAGTCAAACTATTCTATCCATCCTGGATCGGATAAGATGTACCAGGACCTTAAGAAGCTATATTGGTGGCCCAACATGAAAGAAGAAATTGCTATTTATGTCAGCAAGTATTTAACATATGCTAAGGTTAAGATAGAGTATCAGAAACTGTCTGGGTTGTTGGTTCAACCAGAGATCCCACAATGGAAATGGGAGAATATAACAATGGACTTTGTGACTAAATTGCCAAAGACAGCAGCTGGTCAAGACACGATTTGGGTAATCGTTGATCGTCTCACTAAGTCTGCTCATTTCTTGCCTATGCGAGAAGATGACACGTTAGAGAAGTTGACGAGACAGTACTTAAAGGAAGTAGTCTCTAAGCATGGAGTGCCAGTTTCCATCATTTCTGATCGTGATGGAAAATTTATTTCACATTTTTAGAAATCACTTAATAAAGCATTAGGTATTCGATTAGATATGAGTACAACTTACCACCCAGAGACCGATGGTCAGAGTGAGAGAACCATTCAAATATTGGAGGACATGTTACGTGCCTGTGTACTCAACTTTGGAAAATGTTGGGATAGACACTTACCATTGGTAGAATTTTCATATAACAACAGTTACCATACCAACATTAAGGTTGCTCTGTTTGAGGCGTTGTATAGGCGCAAGTGTCGATCACCTATCTGCTGGGCTGAAGTTGGGGATAGTCAGCTCACTGGCCCAGAAATCATTCACGAGACAACTGAGAAGATCAGAAGATAAGATCATTCAAAGCAAGAGCCGTATACCAAGCCGCTCGTCGATCGTCAATAAGAGCTATGCCACAACGTAAGACGAAAAACCTCTGAGTTTCATGTGGAGACAAGGTCTTGTTGAAAGTATCTCCTTCGAATGGAGAGATATGTTTTGGCAAACGGGGAATGTTGAACCCTGTTATATTTGACCTTTTAAAGATCATTGACAAAGTAGGAACCTTTGGCCTATCGCCTTGAACTCCCAGGATCAGTTTGAGTAGAGTTCATAGTAGTTTCACGTCTTCGAAGATGAAGAAATGCATGCATATTGAACCGCTGCTTACACCATTGGTGAGATCCAAGGTTGAACGGACAAATTGCACTTCATTCGAAGGAACGTTTTTAGTGTCGAGATCATGGACCGTGAGGTCATGCAGGCTGAAGCTGAGTCATATGTCCGATTGTCAAATCATCCGCGAGACGACTGAGAAGATCGTTCAAATCAAGAGCCGTATCCAAGCCGCCCGTGATCGTCAAAAGAGTTATGCCAACGTAAGACGAAAACCTCTTGAGTTTCAAGCAGGAGATAAGGTCATGTTGAAAGTATCTCCTTGGAAATGAGTGATACGTTTTGGCAAACGAGGAAAGTTAAACCCTCGTTATAATGGACCTTTTAAGATCCTAGCTAAAGTAGGAATCATTGCTTATCGTCTTGAACTCCCAGAGAAATTGAGCAGCGTTCATAGTACGTTTCACGTCTCAAAGTTGAAGAAATGCTTAGCTGATGAACCGCTTGCTATACCGTTGGATGGAATCCAGATCGACGAGAAACTCTGTTTTATCGAAGAACCTGTCGAGATCATGGTCCGTGAGGTCAAGCATCTGAAGCAGAGTCATATTCTGATTGTCAAAGTGCGCTAGAACTCCAGGAGAGGTCCTGAGTTCACCTGGGAGCGTGAAGATCAAATGCAAAAGAAGTACCCTCATCTTTTCCTAAATTCTGCACCGGTGGCAGATACCACGTCATAAGCTTTGGGGACAAAGCTCTTCTAACGGGGAAAGAATGTGACAACCCAAGAATTTATGTTTAATAAATTAGCCATTTCCGTTTAGTGATTTGAATTTTTAAAAGTTTCGTTAAGCCTTACCGGTTAACCGGGAAGTTGTTCCGTGATTATCTGAGAATCATCGCCGAGAGCGAACCGGGACACCAAACGTTATGTTTTAAAGCAATATCTAAAATTTCATAATTTTTCGTGTTACCGTTACTCGTTTCGTTATTTACGTAATACGTGTTTTGATCTATACATATGCATATGCATGCAAAGTCCTTGGAAATTAATTCAAAAGTGAGCACTATAGCCCTAAAATAATGGAGACCATTTTGGTCCCCCTTTTTGGCCTAGTATAACCGGTTACACACACTCTTTAGGCATGGGATCCTTTTTTTTGAAATGTTGATATAAGTTAAACATGTCCCCTACATAGTGGCTTGTACAAGGTCCTTTCTAAGCCCTCATTCGCGGATCATTTCGGTCCCCCTTTCTCCTTTGTACTCGGCCGAACATAGCAAGGCACCAAGTCTAGGTGCATCCCATCTCATGCCAACTTATAACCACCAATCCTCATTTTGTTTCTCATTCACACTTAAACTATTTCTCTCACTAGAACATACACACACTTTGTTCACTCTTTTCCTTTCTCTCTTTGAGTTCGGACGCCAACAAACACCCACCCAAATCCATTGTTTTTAATCTTTGATCAACCATTTGAAGATATATTGTTCGAGGTCGGTTCTTGTTTCTATCCGGGTAATTTATAAACAACGATTGGGTTGTTCTTAGTTCCTAATCATCTTTCGTCGTGTTTTCTTGTAAGTCAACTTTACTTTTTCATAAATGAGTTGTACTTTTACATTCGTATGATCATTCCGAACAAGGTGTACAAAGCGGATCGTTGTGAAAATCATTACCTATTTTTCTATAAAACTACAAGTCTCAAAGTTTAATCTTTTTATTTATAAATGGAAGAACATAAAAAGTAGTTGTACTTTTGCGTATAAAAGTTTGTTGTGACTATTTTGATATATATATTGTTATTATTACGGCTATGTTATTTATTGAGATTTATCGTATAGCGAGCTTAAATATTATTGGCAAAGAGATTAAGTTAGATGTTTGTGTTGTTGGAAACATAAATTGAAAGTCGAAGAGGTTTAGGTTTAGAATAAATTTGTTGTAATATTTGCGGTGTTGTCGAAAATAGATCGGATATTCTTTTGAGTCAATAAAAGATGTACTTTTATAAAACGGATATTTTCACGAGTCGAGATGGATAAAAATGGAAAGTCGATATTTTTAGAAAGGTCATGTCGAAAATTTATAAACTTTATAAATGCGTCGAAAAATATACTTTTATTATCAAACTTATGATAAAATGTAGAATACCGTTAAGTGTCGAGTTTAGGTCAACATTTACGGTTATTGAGTCAACTTTGGTGTGACGGGTCACTAAAAGATGAAATACACTAAAAGACGAAATACACTAAAAGACAAAATACACTAAAAGATGAAATACACTAAAAGACAAAATACACTAAAAGACGAAATACACTAAAAGACGAAATACACTAAAAGACAAAATATTTTCAAAGATGTTTTAAAGTGTCGAGACTTGTCAAAACTTATAACTTTCGAGAGTACGTTTTGAAAAGGATACGCCATGTCTACTCATGCTCGGATGATCAGCTCTTGCGTTAAGCGTTATTCGTTGTACATTATTCTATAACGACCACTATATACTAGGTTGTCGCCAGTACTGTGAGATTTGTTTTCGCTTGATTGATTCCTTTTGATCCACAACTCGCATAAGGTGAGTTCATAGCCCCACTCTTTTACTCGTTTTGAATAAATGTTTTATAAATTTTGGGTGAGAAACATTGCTTATTTTTAAAATCGGACACAAGTACTTTCATGAGAATTTTTCCCTGTTTGCGTGTTGCCTAAGTAGCGCTAGACCTCCTATTGCCAAAAACTATCATGAACTGTTAATCTCTTGACCGGAGGGCCGGTTGAGGGAGCGCGAGTGAATAAATAGATCTATTGCGACTAATTATCCCTATCCGGGTAAGTCGCACTTACTACCTACGGGTCACCCGATTAAACGGATATATGTCATGTCGAATTTCGGATAGGAAATATTAGGTCGGATTTCCTCTAGGGAAATGCAACCTATAGCTATATGAAAGCTATGTCTCAGAATTAACATCGGTGTCATGAGCTTAGTGCAACGTAAATATCTTTTATGTGAAGTTGTATTTGTTATAACTGTCGCATGCCTGTAAAATTTTATGGTCCACTATTACATCAAATTAAATCTATGAATTCACTCAACTTTAGGTTGACTGTTTTAAGCATGTTTTTCTCAGGTGCTTAGCTTGGAAGATGTTGCTTGATCTATATGAACTCTTATTGCCCGAACCAGTTTTCAGATTTCATATATGTTATTTGATTACTGTTAAAATTCAACCTTTTAATTATATAAATATATAATAAATATATAAATAATAAGGCTAAATCAACGGTAAAGTATTCCAAGAGGCTTTGGAAAGATTCGTTTCTATCCAAAACAAAATCCCTCAAAAATCTACCCGGGTCGTTCTCCCAACGAGGTGCAAATTCAAAATCGAGAACGTTCGTGATCGCGTTTTTGAATGGTTAAAGATTTTTAGGTTGGGATTTCTAATTCTACGATTAAAATTCAAAAACGATTAAAGAAAACCTAAAAATGAAAGCTAAAAATGATTTAAACCTAAAAACGAGAACGGGATCGAAACCCGTTCTTTAAAAAACTAAATTTTACAAACTTAAACCCTACTGATGCAAAATTAATTTTCCTAGGTGCTAAATGATAAAAGAAAATTTTTAAAAAAAGAATTATATTTTTTTGATTTTTTTACAATTTTTAATGAATTAAAAACCGACAAGTAGCCTGATATCATGTTTTTGTGTTTGCCTTTGTGCCCACTTCCAAAGCCCTAAAAAACTCTCATATTGAAAGGTTAACGTATCTACTCACGATACATTAAAGCACTACGCACTTAGATTGATGGTAGCCTAAGGGGACGGCATAAAACCGTTGTATATGCCGACTCTGGATCAAGCGGGAGATTATGTGGACCGAAAGATCACAAAGCGGTTTTTTGTAATTTCGTAAGCATGTTGTTTGACATCTGGTTCTCTGAAGAAACCAAAATCGCTCATGCTATATACATTACCGAAGCCGAATAACTGAAGCGCCAAGGAAAGGCAATGTCAACATCACTATGATGAAACTGCCTCCAGCGACTAGCGAATTACATCGATGACGTTCCTATTATGGCAAACAAAACAAGGCGCGATGACCTTAGCAAAAACCCGTTTTGCACACATTTCTCGTAACCAAACACATCAAATTCGTCCTCACCATTTTCTATGTGATAATGTCCAAAAATGACATATCTCAATCGAAAAAGTGCCGATCCGGTCGACAAAATAGCCGACAATCTTACTAAACCACTTAAACTGAATCTTTATCTATCTCGACTCTCTTGGTAAGGAATGAATGTAACACATTCCATAAATCTATTGGTTCGCTTCTCCTTTTTCTGTCTCGATTCACTAGTCAGGTTCCATCCGAGATTCATTACAACTTACTTACTTCATCCAAAGTACTTTAAGCATCTTTAATTCGCGAAATGCAAATTAAAATGTCACTCCTCCTTGAATAATTTTCATCAAAAACCAAGTCCAATACCCTTTACAGAGGGCGGCCCCTATATAGGTGGCCCTTAATATATTTGGGACCGCCAGGAGATATAGGACCGCCATCAGCAGACTATAATATAGAACACTTAAACAAAAAATTTCAAAACACAAACAAACACCCCCTTATCTGATGGAGTCGGCGAACACAACCCAAAACCTACCAAAACTCAAATTAAACCATTAAAACATCAATTGAAGATCAACTCAACACTAATAATCAATCCTAACATCATAAAGATCATCAATTGTAAGTCATTTCATCTATATTCTTTCAATTTAAGTCTAGGGTTCATGATGAACACCAAAAATTGAAATTGTGGATTTTTGATTTTTCTTTCAATTAGGACTACTAGGATACAATGTATAACTAATATGCTTCCCATAGACATAGGATTTGCATATATTAGTAAGCTTGTAGAAAAATTGATTTTGAACCAAAACCCTAATTTTATCTTCAAATCACTCACGTTAGGAACATAATAAAATTGTTGTTATGCATTGTTAATCCAACCTAAAAATGTTTTCAAACACATGCATAATGATCTCATGAACAAATTTCAAGATACATAATTCATATGTATTTTCCGACTTGTTTGGATGAGCAAAATCAAATTAAGGAGTGTTTGGGTTAACTCTTAGGATTTTATGTTTAGGTCGAGTTAATCGTTACCCCACATTTGTTGCATATAGGCACACACTAGACATCTCTTTAAATGAAGGAACCTCACTAAAATCATCCTTTTCAATTTTAGGTGAAATGACTTTGGATGATGAATTACGGTACACAAAATCATACGTTCCAACAATCTCAAATGAAAACTATATTCCTGATATCTTAAAACCCATCATTTGAAACCTAAAATGTAGGTCAATCCATGAAGGTCGCTCTATATATCCTGAATCCACCAAATTTGATAATATTCAAACCTTTTTTCAAGCTATCAAACTTTTAAAAATATATAAACTCCATGAAGGAATTTGTCCAATATCTCTACTTGAATTTTATTCCTCGATAGAAATCACCAAAGAAAATTATCCAATCAATTACAATAACCTGACAAACCATTTTTCTAAACAAAATCCTCAAGGAAGAACTTTGTCATGACATGAGATCTTAGAATGAAATCATTCAAGATAATGCCTTTGGCATTCAAAATGACTCACTATTCCTTCCTGCATCATCATGTCACATGATGTATTGCATTCTAACAAGTACTCCTTTCAACTTTGCCTACTTTCTAACCAAACGAGTTGAAAATATTAAGAATCAACCAAATTCTCCAATGCCATATGAAATGATTCTAAATCGTCTATAAGATCACATCATCAAAATTTATCCTCATCTACGAATATCAAAATACAAATCATATTGGTCATCCATGAAACCTTGGGTTCATCCTACCCATCTTAACTCAATTATCTACATATCTTCTGAAAAAGTTTCAAGTGTTGATTTAAATGATGATTGAAATATTTCTCTAGAATTATTGCTAGAGATACATACTATTAATATTATTATGTAATATTATCCTAACCTCTGTCATGGATAATCAAGTACGTGTATGATGTGTTCACATTATTATTTCATGTTTGCTATGTGATATTTAGTAGACATTTTAGTTATTTATATGCTTCAACTTGGCCACATTACATGATTTATCCTCTCTTTTAGATATATTATGTGATTCTTGAAGTGATGAAAATGCCATAATAACCCTTCCAACCTTCTTAAGTTATTCTGAAACAAAAGATTAACATTTGGAAAATTTCCAAACTTTAAAAAATAGCCCCTAAAAGGATAGGCGGCCCCCTTATATATCCGGGACCGCCAAAACTTTATGGGACCGCCGACATTAGTCACATTTCTTTTTAGTCTTCTCTCTTTTTCTGAACCTTTAACTACTCTTGGTAAAAAGCTGACATTTCTCTTAGTATCAAAACAAATTCTTAAACCTTAATACTAGCATACCATGCCTTGCCATATATTCTCCTATATAAGAACATTATATCCTTCATCACTACTCATCAAAAACATCTCATTTTAAACTTATCCCTAACATGTCATCTTCTAGAAACTATGGTGAAAAAATATCATAAATCAATCATAAATTCTTGGAGAAACACTCACTCTTTGCCTTACTCACCTCCTCTATCTCCAAATAACTCACTACCTAAATCATCACCAAACTCTCCAATCTTTGATACCACTCCTTTGCCTCCCCTTATTAAGTCATAATCCTACATACCTCCTCTTTTCACAAATTTCTACTCAAAATCATTATGAAAACTATTTGGATGAACTCCTACACCTTTTAAATCTTCTTGATATCAACATTCAACATGCAATTAAGTTAACTAATCGTTCACCTCCCTCCTCACCATTCACTCATCCTCCTTGTCTAGACCAAGTAAATTTTCATTCGGACTTTTATCATTGTTGCTTGAGAACTCGTGAAATTTTCAATGTTTTGAAAGATGACCTCAACCGAATCAAATTTCTTATCATTGGGCCCTCAACTCTTTTCCCCTCATCCATCACTACCAACTCTCCTTAAAACATCTTCAAAAAATCAAGAATCATCTACTAGTTTATTTTTATTGGATGATCTAATTATGCTATGTTAAGTTATGATTATCTTATGTTGTATCATCATATATTGTCCTATATGGCTATATATGATCTTTCTAGGAATTTGAATGCACCTTATTTATGAGTTTCTAAAGTGTGGATTATACTCTTGAGATATTTGTCATGCTATGTTGGTTTGGACTTGTACCTCTAACTTTGTTTTGTAGCAAACAAATTATCGTAAGATCGATCCCTTGGTTCCTCGAACAAGGGGGAGCTTACATCAAGGGAGAGTCTTCAATCGTCGATTTCTTTCTCTCTACTACAATTCGACGATCAACCTTTTTGGATTCGATAAAAAAGGGGAGAAATGGAATTAAACTCATTAGTAATTTATAAACTTCTATTTTTATACTAAATGAGTTTATATTTTGTCATCATCAAAAAGGGGGAGATTGTTAATACAAATAATGTCTAAAAACGTTATTTATATTTTTCGACCTCTCGATGTTTTGATAATAACAAAATGTAAAAACGTTTACGATAAAATTAAACGTTTATAAATTACTAATCGTAAAATTCTATTTCTAAGATTAATCACTTAAGGTATGGATAAACAAATCATTAAACATGATTAGTGATCAAGAAAATATTTTTCTTAAACCTTACATTTCTACAAAAGTGTATTTACAAAAATATATACACAAAATATTTATTCATAAAAGAAATGTTTTATTAAAACAATAAATTTGAAATCAGATTTTTCCCCCCAAAATGGAAGGTTCCAAAACAGATAACACCTTCCCCACTAAAAGACAAAAAGAGGAGCGTACTCTACGGGCGGCCCCCTTATAGGCCTGGCGGCCCCCTAACATATTAGGGACCGCCGGGACCGCCAGCAGAGTAACGGCTATTTTTGTCTTCTATAAATACTGGGCCACCCCATCTGAAAAACACAACCTCTTGCCACGAATTTTCTCAGATCTACTTTTCTCTCTTCTTTCTTTCTTTCTAAAACACATATCTTGATCACTAACATATCTTGATCTTGTTTCAAGTGATTAATTCCCTCTTTCTCCCTTCTGTCTAATAAGTGCAAGAAAAACAATTTGTATTCATCTAGAAACGAATTGTTATCAAGTGATCTCTTTCCTCCTCCTCAAGATCACAAATCTTCATTATATTTTCTTTGTGGTGTTGTGTAAATTGGATTATGTGTAGATCCAATAGTGTAAATTGTGTATTTGTGTAAATTGGATTGTGTGTCAATCCAAGAGTATATATCTTGTGAGTTTATAAAGACTTAATGAAGTCCTAGATTGATTCTAGCTAAGATTAGGACTCGACATATAGCTTAGTGTTAGAAAAGAAAGTAAGCGACGTGTAAACGGTTTTCTCCGTCTAAAGGGAGCTTATTGACATAGTGAAATCTCGAGTGGGGTACTCAAGGAGTAGAGTAGAGCGAAGAGGTGCTTCGTAGCCAAACCACTATAAATATTGGTGTCTTGGTTTGATCGTTTCTTTCCTTATCTTTTTATATTGTTATTGTTTATTTAGTTCATTACATTAGATAGTTTAGTTGTGATTCATATTGTTAATTGATTGACATACAACTTGAATCAAACCATTTTATAAGCAAAGTTTTAAAATGGATAATTAACCAATAAACTATTCAACCCCCCTTCTAGTTTCCTACATAGATTTTCAGCATCTTCTCCAAATGCCTTGCATGCTCCTTTTTATTCTTTAAGAAAACCAGTATATCATCAATATATACTGCAATGAATGATTCTGTCCCTTTAAAGCATTTATCCATTTTTCTTTAGAATACAACTAGGGTGTTTTTAAGCCGAATGGCATAACAAGCCATTCATAAAGTCCTCCTAGGACTAAGAACGCAGTCCATGGGATTGATCCTTGTATGTGGTATCATTTAAGGATTTGTAATTGAAAACCATCCCTTTCTTTTCCTTTTATTTCCTTCCTTGTTACAAGATCAATTGTTGTTCCTGAATTTATGATCATTGCCATTGTTCGGTGTCTGCTTTTGCTTGGACGGATGACACTGATTTTAAGAGGACTATCAACATGCTTTCTGAATGAATCTTCCATTGCTAGTGTTACATGTTTTAGTGGTCGGTCTTTAATTGTAATATCTGGATTGATGATGTCTAGTTTATAGAGTTCGCCATTCTTCTTCCAATGTTTTAAAGGTTCTTCTCCTATGTATCCTTGATGTTTCAGCCTATCAATAATAAGCTTAAATTATTCTAGGAATTCCCTGTTTCCTTCTTGGTTGAATTAAATAAATTTATTTATTTCAAGGAACTCTTTTTTATTTATTTCTTGCTCCGTAATGGCAATCTCAACAATTTCTGTCTGATCTGAAGTTTTGATCTTAGTAACCTTTTTATAAATGGTTATCTCATCACCTTCTATACGGATTCCTCCTTTCATGGATCTAAGGAAGTTGGCTCCTATCAGAATTTCAATACCATTGCTATCATGCATATCGAATGCGTATATAAGAGGAATTTTTAATTTGTTTCCTTCAATGAGAAAAGATCCTTGCTTCAGTCTGTGAGTAGCTTGCTGTCTTGAATTTAAGTCGAAAGAAAACAATTTGAGTTAAAGGTTCAAGTGCTTCTTCTGGGACAACCTTCTTGTTTATGCAACATGCTGATGCTTTCGTGTTTATTATTGCAGTGGTTCCAAATGCAGGGCAACTAGAAATTTCAAACTCAACTTTTACATTGTAAAGTTGGTTGGTTATTTTCCTCACTTTTGGAAGTGCAACGGTGTTGTCGAAATGATGGGCTTCTGTTTCAATGAAAGGCCTTGCTATTTGAGTTTCCTAGCAATGGGAATTCTTCCTTGGAAAATTGGACTTCTATTTCTTCTTCTTTTTTCTCCTGCAGTTGTGCTTTAAGTTTTCTTTTTTCTTCGTCCTTCTGCTCTTCAAGCCTTACTTGTTTAGCTTTAAGCTGATCAATGATTTTAAGGGCATCTGTGAGATCCCTTATTAACATGCTTCTTTCATACTGCCATAATTCTTCCTTCTTTTGCATAGCAATTTTTCCTTCATAGTATTCTACTACTTGATCTTTGATCATTTGCTGCACTTGCTCTGTCTTTTCTTTTAGAAGTTCTTTGAAAAGTTTTACTTCATTACTGCTAAATTTCTTTTCTTCTTTCGACTTATGTGGCTGCTTTCCTTTAACATTAACTGTTTTGCCAAGGTAATTTCTTGCACAAAGGGCACATGTTGTGAGTTGGCATTTGAGACAGTTAAGTCTTGACATGTCTGTGGTTATTATTCCATAGTAATAGCAGATTGTGTAGTTGGTGACCGTATTTTCCTTCCAATCATGCTCACATTCTTCTCTTAGCCGGTAATTCTTTGCTTGGTTTCCATGATCTGACAGACTAGACCATGTCTGCTATTTTTGTTGGTGGACCAGGATGGAACATGAAAGCATGATGACTATATCAGTAATCTTCATTTTCATCCTCACTGTAGCCTTCATTAATCTTCTCTTCTAGCATGAAAGCTGCTTCTTTAAAAGGGGCGTCTTGTACTATAACACTGGTACTTTGATGAGTGTCACCTTCTCCTTATGATATACTATAAACGTTGCTGTCATCAAAATCTGTTGAGACAATGTCCCAGTTGTTTTCAAGGTTGAGTTCTTGATAAATAGCTGATCTTGCAATGTTTCCTTGTTTGCTTCTGCAATCTTTTGCAAAATGCCCTTTTTCATAAATATAGCATTTACACTTCTTAACTCATCCTCTATCATCCTTATACTTTCTCTTGAATGGATTTACATGGGAATTATGTGGCTTTCCTTTGTAAGTCCTTGATTTTCTCATTCCATACTTCTTTTTATTATTTTTGTACTAACCGAGAATTAGTATGACAGAACAGAGAGATAAATCTCTTAGTTCTTTAGCTAGTGCCGCATCCTTACACATTTCTGAGACGAAAGTATGGGTGAACTTGATTGTAGGTAAAACTCCTGAGTTAAGACCAGGGTATTTGGCCTTGAAGATTCTTCTATCTTTTTGGATAAAGAAGGTGGGAGTTTAGCAAAAAGTTTTTCTATTGTTGAAGGAAAATATAATTTTCCAGATTTAATTCCTAGATGTTTGAAATCTTTCAAGAAGGACCACGAATTCTTGGTCTCTTCACAAGTTATCTTATCCAGATCCCTGTAGGCTCTGTCTTGTTCATCAGTTGAACCCCTATATGGATCTTCCATTAGGATTAATTGCCTTACTTGAGATGTTATATTTTGTGGGTCATCTGCAATTGTCTCAAGAGCAGAATATGCATTTGGGTATGTGGTTTGCCATTGTTGCCACATTAATTTTTCACTTTCTCCAAGAAGGTTTTTCACAAATGCTAACTTTGCTTTGTTATCAGACCATGTCTGATTGTTGATCCTATTGATTGTTATAGACTCCCATCTGGATATTACTTTTAACCATAAGACTAGATCCACTGGTAGGACAAGCATTACTCTAGATTCTATCCATGTTGGTTGTAACACCCCCAAATTGGGTCGTAGCGGAATAAGGGTCCAGGGTATGTCACATCTTAGATCAATAACACAAGATATATATAGAACGACCATTAAAAGTCGTTTAAAACTGATACATTGGATTTAACAAAACAAGTATATATGACAGCGATGCAATAAGTAAATTAACAATCTACAATATGAACAAGTAAAGATAAGAAAGATCAAACCGATGACACAATGATTTATAGTGGTTCGGCTACGAAGCTCCTCTTCGCCCTACTCTACTCCCCAAGTACCCAACTTGAGAGTTATCTTCACTATGTCAACAAGCTCCCTTTAGGCGGAGAAAACCGTACACGTCGCTTACACTTTTTCCGGTACTAAGCTAAATACCGAGTTCTACTTCGAGATAGAACCAATCTAACACCTAGTATTTTTATTGGCTTTATATAGCCTATTACACATATGATACACACAACACACAACACAAGATATACAAGATGAATGATTATCACAAACGTGATGACACAAACTAAACTATTAACACTTGAAGCTTGATGTCTTCTTGAGTGTTCTTCACTAAGAGTGAATGAGTTGATCATTGTATGGATTATGTTTAAGTATAATGATAAAGTATAATATAAAAGATAAATGTGTGAGAAAAAATATTTGTCAAGAGTTGTATAAAATAAAAGCTTGAGGTTGGTATTTATAGGCAACTTTTTGAAATTCAAATCTGTCCCTGGGGAGTGATACGTGCGACTCACGGATCCCCCATCCCCTGGATTTGTCTAGGATTTTTGGTGGATCTGTGGGTGGAGCTGGGACAACATTTATCATTTTGTGATTAACCTCAAATCTATACAAAATATTGTTTTGTACTTATTAAAACTAGTTTAATAGATTCTTCTAGAAGAAAATATTTTTATCACCAATAAGGAAATCCAATCTTCATACCCTAGGACCTGAAATTACATGCTAAAAGTCAACACAAAGGTTGAGTGAAATCATAGGTTTATCGGTAAAAAGGGTGGACCACAAGATCGAAGTAATAGTAGACTCTGAAACACATTCAGTAGTCCAAAACGTTTATTATTGCACTAAGCTCATGACCCCGAAGCCTTAACTAGATTTGTGCCCCAATCAGAATATAGGATGCTTGCCAACAACCTAACACCTCTCAATGTTAAATGCACCCGATCAAACTAGTGACCCAAGTAAGGTGGGGATTGTCAGTCTCGATAGATCTATCCACAACACTCGCGCTTACTACAATAGCAATTAACGGTTCATGATAAATAGGGACTTCACGGCAATAAGGTAACTTAGCAATAATATTCAGGCAGTAATCTGGATAGCATACACTTTGTAAACACTTTGAAAACACTTAGAAAAACACTTGTGTCCAATAGTAAAACAAGCAATGTAATTCACCCCGTAGATTTTGTAAAACAATCACGTAGTAAAAAGGGGGTTATGAACTCACCTCGAGTGAATGGTAATCAACAAGTATTCACAATAGAAAAATGCGTCACGAAGGAATCCGAAGGCAACCTAATCCAATATAGGTCGTATAAGTACTAAACAATTTGATTATTTATAGGTCGTATAGCTCATCATACTATCGTTCGGGCTATCATAATTAAGAGGTCATGTAGTGACGTATGAGGAGCTAGGACACTTTAAATCGTAAATCCAACAACTCGTCGATACGCCACCCCGAAGAGGCCTCATTATGAAACTCCCTAGTAATATAGCACTTTGCTTAATACCACATATAGGTCTATATAGTTCAATCACCATCTAATTGTTTTGGTAAAATTGTGTTTAATAAGTAAAAACGTTTATAATTACTGTTGTAGTAAAACTGGCGTAACTTTCGCGTTTTAAGCTCGATTTTGACGTTGCTTATGCCCACGCTTTCGTATTAGGACGAGTTATCATTATTTGATATTTTCATATTTTTGATCCTCTGATGAACAGTACTTTTTACTGTTCACACCAGTTATAAAGTTATTTGTATAGTTTTAGAAATCGTAAAACCCGTAAACGTCCTATTTTATTTGTTAAACTCCGTTTTTAGTGATTATTTGGAGCACGTTCTCGTAATTGAAAGTTCTACTTATTTATGAGGTTTACAAAAGTAATTATTTCTGTCATGAACAGTAACTTTTATAAAAATAGTTTATAAAAGTATTAATTGTCGTAAACTCGCAAAATTCATAACTCGTTCGTTATTAATTGAAAAATTACGATTCTTATCATTTTGGAATCCTAAAAATATGTATAATTTGTTAAAAATACCAAACTTGCTGTTTGAATAATTTTTATGAAAAGTTTTTATAAAAATTCTTTTACAAATCCGTTTATTTATCGTATAACTTGTTTTTGCCGTAACTTTTTCGTTATTAATCCGTTTGACAAGTTTCTTACCTTTTCGGAATCGTCTTGAGGATTGTATTAACTTATAAAAATATAAAATAAGTATATTTTTATACACTTTTTGGACAGAATGTTTGATTGACTTTACTAAGTCTATATATAACTTTGTTTTTTATACTTTTCCACTTTTGTAATCTACACAAGTTCATTTTTTCATATATGTCCTATATTGTTACTATAATAAAGAGTCCATTAGTTCATTAGATTGTCTGTTTGTGTCCAAATTTACCAAGTCAATTATTAACACTTTTAACCCTTTATACTCTTCATAAGTAACTTTTATAGCACTATTTATACATAACGCTTTTTACATATAAACCATGAGTGTACTAGTCTTACAAACCATTTTGTAAACTCAATATTACATCCATTAACATGTGTACAAATCCATAAATCATGTTTACAGAAAAATCAACTTTTTAAAATTTTAAACATATCTAAATGGTAGATTTCCACTACATAGCACATAATATACACATAAACTCATAAAATGAAAGTATAAAGGTTTATAGAAGACCTTATGATGAATGATGATGATGAATTATATGTGCTAAACCCTTGTTTAGCTTTTAAACCAAGCTTGCACAATATGAAACCTAATCCACTATAGAACCCTAATCTTGTCTTTCTTGCTTCAACACTTGAAAATGGTTAACCAATGCTTGCAAACATCTTAGTATATCTTAGGAATGATGTGTAATGGATTGTATAGGTTATAGAAAATTTGGTATGGATTATAATAAAAGGGGTGTTTAAGCCGTGGCCTATAGAGAGCCAAAAGGGAAGATTTTTGTGATTTTTAAGTGGTTTGAGTTGATGAGTTTTCTCATTGTCTTGCTTATATAAGTTAGAATGGTCAAAAAATGCATAGTTAGTCCAAGGACATACTTCATGGTCTTTAAGGAAGACTAATGTGCGTCCAAGGGAAACAAGGTAATGTCTTGGTTTTAATTAGCTAGGTGTGGGACAAGTTCTTAGGTTGAATTTGTGTTGCTCTTGTACTCCTAGACCTTATGTACACGAAATTTTAGGGGGGGAGGGTAAGTTCTAGAAGTGTTTGAGATAATTTACATTAAATATCTGCATTATTTACAAGTTGTAGATGTAGTTTTTAGCATAAAGGTGTAAAACTTGTAATGTATAGGCTTTAGTATGTTTATTTTGTAGGAAACAATAATGCTAACATTGCTTAACTTGGGTAAAGTTTAATAAAACTCTGGGTATTGGGTACAATCATGGGTATTTGTTGAAGCGTAGATAACTTTTGTGCTTCCGGGGTATGCTAAAATGTATTTATGCGAAACTGTAAACGTTTTTACGCAACCAAATAAAAATGAATATTAAAATGTCAATTATTACTTTCGAAAAAATAAAATAATGTTTTTATCATTTGTAAAATGTTATCGTTAATAAATAGGTCAATTGTCTGTTTAAAATCATATTTATAAATTTAAAATCGTATACATATTATATAAATGATTCTAAAACGTTTCGCAAAATTTTTATTAAAAACGAACCAACACTATTCATGTCAGGAAATAGTGTATAAAAAAGCATATTTCTCTTGTTTTATATGTTAAATGGAAAAAAATTTAGCTTACGCGATTTTAACTATGTAATAGGGATTAAAAGTAGACGCGTACGAGACGAGAGAAAAAAAATATAAGTAGTGAATTAAATGGCGTCGTAATTGACCTGAAAAAACAAAATGTTACAGTCTCCTCCGGTTAGAAGAGCCTTGTCCTCAAGGCTCAAGTCGAGGACACTCGACAAAGGTACGGGTTTAGTGGAAAGATGGGGATATTTCTTTTGTTATTGTGTTGATGAAGAGGTGTAGGTATTAAGGTGACTACTCCTCAGCATGGACTTGGTCTTTCCGAATGCATAGGTAATCAGTTCTATGCACCAAATATACAGAGGTGATTGGCTATGTATATTTTGAGGGCCAACGATGCATGTCATTTTTCGTCAAAACAGTGTGATGTGTGAAATGTATCAAATAGTTTTTAACGAAAGTAAATTAGTCAATAAGTAAAGTGGAGTAGCTTCTTAGGGTGACAACAAAAAGGTTTAGGTTGACATCGAGATTGTTTCTAAAGGGATAGGTCATAACAAGTACAAAGAATATCCGAACAAATGTAGAAGTAGTCAAAGAAAATGAACGTAAAGAATTATTCAGTCAACAAAACGAACGTAAAAAGTCGTGTTCTAAAGGTAGGTGCTCCAAGGTGACACGTATGAGGTGACAAGTTAATTGTCGTACTCCCATCAACTGGAAGACTTCAAAACGACGGATTAATAAACAAAATATGCGATTCAAAAGCATAAGAAAGACGTGTTCCAACTCGGAGGTCGAATGGTAAAGTAAACTAGTAGACTTCAAAATATGCGAATTTTCGATATCATCAAGAAGGGAAATAAAGTAAAGTCGCGTCGATGATCGAGCGTTTATCGTAAGAGATTCAAGAGAAATTTAGCCCATATGTATAGGTATCCATATATAATACCAGCATTGACGCTCAAGAGAGTAAAATGAGAAATCAGGAAGTACACGAAAATCAGAGTGATCAATATTTATATAACAGACCGATATAAGGTAAATAGTAAGACGTCATATGATAGACGTAGGAGAACGAAATCATAGGCTAGTATTAAATACTCATTATCCATGTAATAGTAGTAGTGATGCAAAAGAGAGCATATAAGTTACCTGGGAGCAAGGGCGCGCGGATATCAGATAAAACAAGAAAAGACTCTATATTTTGAAAAACATGGTCATAGTCTAGGTTTTGAAAATGACCTAGTTCTTTATGACTTCAGCTCTGATACCAATCTGTCACACCTCCAAAATCGGACGGCAGTGAAATAGTAACATTGGGGTGCGACTTCATAGTCCATACGCACAAGTCACAGAAAACGACCTCAAAAGAGACGTTTAATTAAATTTCATATTCGTTATATTAAAATCAGAGTTTACAAAGGATCCCATTTATAATGCAATAGAAATATTTTTTTAACGTTTGTCGAATGGTATACAAGTTATTAAGCCTTTAAAAACATATCCGCGCGACTCAAATGCTCCCAATGCTCCACTAGCAAATAATAACCTGAGAAAATACATGCAAAAACGTCAACAATAATGTTGGTGAATTCATAGGTTTAAGTAAAATCAGTGTTGAAATAATTTAAGAAATATTGCAGTAAGAAAAGAAGCGTTACGACATTTCAAAGTGTTATTTCCGAAATTCCATGAATCGTCCTTGTTAAGAAGTGATTTAATAAAATCTAAGTAATGTTCAGTAGTGGACCACCAAGATCAAAGTAATGGTTACGACTAAGTACGTTTCCGAACATGCTTTGTTCTATTCGAAGTCCAAAACAAGTAAGGTAGGCAAGGGGAAACACAATCACCATGTATAAATATATAACAGGTATTATTGCACTTAAGCTCATGACCCCGAAGCCTTAACTAGATTTGTGCCCCTAATCAGAATATAGATGATTGCCAACAAGCCTAACACCTCTCAATGTTAAATGCACACGGTCAAACTAGTGACCCAAGTAGGTGGGGATTGTCAATCCGATAGTGGGGGAAATTTCTTTTTTTTTCAACCTTACACTTGCTGCTTACAACAATAGCCAAATTAACGGTTAATTGATAAGTAGGGGGACTTCACGGCAATAAGATAACTTAGCATTAATATTCAGGGCAGTAATCCTGATAGCATTCACTTGTAAAACACTTGTGTCCGTAGTAAACCAAATCATGTCTAAAATTCACGCGTTTTAAAATATAGGTATCACTATCTCAAATCATGTAGTAAACAAATCAAACTTAGTAAAAATAATCATGTAACGCTTACGTATAAAAATCAATAAGTTTATGTAGTAAAACGAGCACGTATTCTCACCCCGAAAACAGTTTAAGAAAACCATTAAAAGAGAAAAGGTGGGGCTATGAACTCACCTCGAGTGAATGGTAATCAACAAGTATTCACAATAGAAAAATGCGTCACGAAGGAATCCGAAGGCAACCTAATCCAAGATAGGTCGTATAAGTACTAAACACCTTTTTGATTATTAAGGTCGTATAGCTCATCATATATCGTTCGGGCTATCATAATTAAGAGGTCATGTAGTTGACGTATGAGGAGCTTAGGGACACTTTAAATCGTAAATCCAACAACTTAGTCGATACGCCACCCCGATCAAGACGGCCTTTCATTATGAAACTCCCTAGTAATATATAGCACTTGCTAATACACATATAGGTCTTTATTAGTTCAATCACCATTAAATGTTTTGGTAAAATTGTGTATAATAAGTTAAAAACGTTTATAAATTACCGTTGTAGGAAAAACTGGCGTAACTTTCGCGTTTTAAGCCGATTTTGACGGTCTCTATGCCCACGCTTTCCGCGTATTAGGACGGGTTATCATAATTTGCATTTTCATATTTTTGACCCTCGATGATCAGTAATTTTTACTGTTCGCGCAAGTTATAAATTATTTTTATAGTTTTAATTATCGTTAAAACCCGAAAGTCATTATTTTATTCGTTATAGCTCGTTTTTAGTGATTCTTTCGAGGCACGTTCTCGTAATTGAAGTTCTACTTATTTTTGAGGTTAAAAAAATAAGATATTTCTGTCATGAACAGTAACTTTTATAAAAATAGTTTTATAAAAGTATTAATTGTCGTAAACTCGCGAAATTCATAACTCGTTTGTTATTAATTGAAAAATTACGATTCTTATCATTTTGGAATCCTAAAAATATGTATAATTTGTTAAAAATACCAAACTTGCTGTTTGAATAATTTTTATGAAAAGTTTTTATAAAAATTCTTTTACAAATCTGTTTATTTATCTTTTAACTTGTTTTTGCCGTAACTTTTTCGTTATTAATTCGGTTGGACATGGTTCTTACCTTTTTCGGAATCGTCTTGATGATGTATTATCTTATAAAAAAATATATAAATAAATTTTAATTTTTATACATTTTTGGCCAGAATGTTTGATTGACTTTATAAGTCTTATATAACTTTGTTTTTATACTTTTCCACTTTTTGTAATCTACCACAAGTCTCATATTTCATATATGTCATATATGTTACATATAATAAGAGTCTATTAGTCCATAATTGTCTATTTGTGTCCAAATTTACCAAGTCCATATTAACACTTTTAACCCTTAACTTTCATAAGTAACATTTATATCACTAGTTTATACATAACTCTTTTTACATATAAACCATGAGTGCTACAAAGTCTTACAAACATTTTGTAAATCAATTTACCATCCATATAACATGTGTACAAAACATCATAAATCATGTTACAGAAAAACCCACTTTTAAATGTTTGTTAAACCATATCCTAAATGGTGATTTCACTACACTGGCACATCTTATTCGTAAAACTCATAAATGAAAGTTTAAATGTTTTATAGAAGACCTTTGATGAATGATGATGGATGAAAAAAAATATGTGCTAATAACCCTTGTTTAGCCTTTTTATACCAAAGTGCGCACAATATGAAACCCTAATCCACTATAGAAACCCTAATCTTGTCTTTCTTGCTTCAACACTTGAAAATGGTTAACCAATGCTTGGAAACTTCTTAGTATATCTTAGGATGGATGTGTAATGGCTTGTATAGGTTGTAGAAAATTTGGTATGGATTATAATAAAAAGGGTGTGTTTGAGCCGTGACCTATAGAGAGCCAAAAGGGAAGGTTTTTGTGATTTTTACTAAGTGTTTTGAGTTGTATGAGTTATCTCTCACTTGTTACTTGCATTATATAAGTTAGAATGGTCAAAAGAATGCAATAGTAGTCCAAGACATACTTCATGGTCTTAAGGAAGACTAATGTGGTCAAAGGGATACACACCGGTTAAGACTTGGGTTTAAATTAGCTACGGTGATGTACAAGTTCTTAGTGTTGGAAATTTGTGTGCATATGTCTCCCCTATGGTACTTATTACACAAATTTAAGGGGGGGGGGGACCAGTATAGTAGTGGTTTTAGATAAGTTACATAAATATCATGCATTATTTACAAGTTGTAAGATGTAGTTTTAGCATAAAGGTGTAAACTTGTAATGTATAGGCTTTAGTAGTTTATTTTTAGGAACAATATGACTAACATTGTTAACTTGGGTAAAGTTTAATAAAACTTTGGGTATTGGGTATAAACATGAGTATTTGTTGAAGCGTAGATAACTTTTGGTGCTTCCGGGTATGCCTAAATGTATTTAATTGCGAAACGTAAACGTTTTACGCAACCAAATAAAAATAAAATATAAAAAGTCAATTATTACTTTTGAAAAAAAATAAAATAATGTTTTTATCGTTTGTATAATGTTATCGTATAAGTAGGTCAATTGTCTTGTAAAATAATATTTATAAATTTAAAACTCGTATAAATATTATATAAATGATTCTAAAACGTTTCGCAAAATTTTTATTAAAAACGAACCAACACTATTCATGTCAGGAAATAGTGTATAAAAATCATATTTCTCTTGTTTTATATGTTAAATGGAAAAAAATTTAGCTTACGCGATTTTAACTATGTAATAGGGATTAAAAGTAGACGCGTACGAGACGAGAGAAAAAAAAATAAGTAGTGAATTAAATGGCGTCGTAATTGACCTGAAAAAACGAAATGTTACAAGAGTTACCTTATTTGACGATTGAGCCATGAGACAAGTTTCATCGTTAGTTTTGTCTTCGGCGTCATTTTTGCTATCACTCCAAGAACCTCCAATAAAGGCCTTTTGATCTTTGTTGCTAGGTGGTTTTGGACAATCGCCAATGAGATGATTTGGATCATCGCATTTAAATCATTTTCGGTTAGTTTTCCCTTTCTTCTCATCCCTTTGTCGGAATGACTTCTTTTCTTCTATTGGTTGCCTAACAAACTTACCTTTTCTTCTAAAGAACTTTTTAAAGTTCCTTATGGCCATAACATATTCTTCTTCATCACTTCCGAATGTTAAAGATTCATCATCACTAGACTCTTTCTTAGCTTTCAAGGCAATGGACTTAATTCTTCCCTTTTTGCCTAAATAGATTTCAGAATCTTTTTTGATGACTACTTTATGTACTTTTAGATTGCCTATAAGCTCGTCTAGAGCTAGTGATGACAAATCTTTCAATTATTCAATTGCCGTGACCTTTGCTCTCCATTTAGGATGTAGAGCCCTAAGAAACATCCTAACATAGTTCTTGCTAGAGAAACCTTCATCAAGAGCTTTAAGACTAGTAATAATAGTGTTAAATCTAGCAAAACCGCTATCAATAGATTCTTCTTCAAGGATAGTAAATTGTTCATATTGTTGAACAAGAAGATCAATTTTATTATCCTTTACTTGGCTATTACCTTGATGTGTGATTAACAACGATTGCCAAATATCTTTAGCCGTTTTATACATGAAAATTCTTTCGTATACCTTTTTAGGTAAATCATTATAAAGAACCATTTTAGCTTCATTATTTTTAGCAAGTTTCTTTTTAAGATTGTCAGATTGTTCTTCAAAGGGAACAACCTCTAAAATTTAGGTAACTTCATTTTTGGCAATCGGTGGAAAATCACCATTCAAGATAATATGCCAAAGATCTAAATCTTTTGCTTTCACATAAGTTTCAAATCTATTTTTCCATTATATAAAATGATCACTTTCAAAAAGTTGTGGTCTTTGCATAGATTGCCCTTCTATATATTTATATGAATCCATAGATCAATTCAAGCTTTAATATACAATTTACGTTAAATATCTTGGGTGACCTTGGCTTCTGATACCAATTGTGAAAACTAGAACGGGGTTGAATAGTTTTTACCGTTTTTAAATTAAAACTTAGATTGTCAACTTATGTGAACTCAAGAGATATACACAAGTGTATATGATAGTGATGCAATAAGTAAATAAGTAATCTACGAAATATGAACAAGTAAAGATAAGAAAGATCAAACTGATGACACAATTATTTATAGTGGTTCGGCTACGAAGCTCCTCTTCGCCCTACTCCACTCCCCAAGTACCCAACTTGAGAGTTATCTTCACTATGTCAACAAGCTCTCTTTAGGCGGAGAAAACCGTACACGTAGCTTATACTTTTTCTGGTACAAAGCTAAATACCAAGTTCTACTTCGAGATAGATCCAATCTAACACACTATGTATCTTGTGTCCTAAGTACTAACCTATCATACACATATCATATACACAACACACAATACAAGATATACAAGATGAATGATTATCACAATCGTGATGACACAACTAAACTATTAACACTTGAAGCTTGACGTCTTTGTAAGTGTTCTTCACTAAAGAGTGGAATGAGTTGATCACTTGTAATGGATTATGTAACAAGTATAATGATCAAAGAATATGAAAGATAAAAGATGTGTGTAAAAATATTTGTCAAGAGTTGTCTTAAAATGAAGACTTAAGGTTGCTATTTATAGGCAACACTTTGAAATTCAAATGTTGTCCCTGACAGCTTGATGGTGCGACTCACGGATCCACCATCAGCTGGATCCGTCCCTTGTTACGGTGGATCCATGGGAGGAGCTGGGACAGCTTTTGTCATTTTATGATTAACCCCAAATCTATACAAAATATTGTTTTGTACTTAATAAAACTTGTTTATTAGATTCTTCTAGAACAAAATATTTTTTATCACCAATAAGGAAAGATTTTCTAGATTTGGAAAGATTGTTTTCACTTATGGTTAATCTTATTTTGTCTTACATGATTAATATAACTAGCTTATAATTAATCATATGTTAACTTAAATCATTTGATTAGAAAAGGTTTATGCAAATGATAATATTTTTCTTTGATCATTAACTATGTTTAATAATGCCATATTCATACCTTAAGTGAATTGTCGTCGTTAAGTAAACTTTCGACTAAATAACTTGTTTACGTAAACTTTTACGTAGTATGATATTATATTTGTTACTATCAAAACATGAACATCATTAAATATAAATATCATTTTTGTGTGAATATTTGTATTAACATCTTTCAAAGCACTAAACTGCTGCCTAATTTTACTAAACCTTTGTTGACTTTTCAAATGGGCAGAGTTTTGTTTAGATAATTCATTACAAAAGAATAAACCGCTACCACCTGTATCAAACCGCTACGGCAGAGGTTTAAGCAAATCGCTATGTAGAGGTTTAAGCAAACCGCTATGTAGAGGTTTAAGCAAACCGATATGCATTACAAGTGCTCCTCCTTGGTGTATGCTCCCCCTTGCTTGGGGCACCAAGGAATCGAGCTATGGATGCGTGCTACAAAATAAAGTTAGTAGACAAGCAAATATATATATGACACATATACATTTAAGCAATAAATCATAACATCTTAAACACCATCAAAAGGAAATAATGTCTAATCCATTATAAGGGAATGAAAACATATAAATTCTTGGCATTAAAGCCCATAAAACAAGAAACTTAAATTAGAACAACTAAAAAAAATCCTAAATCTTGGGATAAAATCTTGTCTTCCTTATAATCAAAAGGGTTTGAGGTACCATAAGATTGGATTTAGTACGGAAGGTATGTGTAACCTTTGCCATTTTTGTGTTCTGAATATTTCATTTATAGTCTTTTGACTATTTGACGTTTGTCAGTTTATTCAGATATTGTACCGTGTTGACGGTGATGATTTTGTTAAGAATTGTGGTAATTTATAGTTATTTGTGAATAATAATCATTTTTAGAGGTTATTATTATGTTATTGTATTCCGGGTGATTGACCCGTGAATTTTCTAGAAATGCCAAAAAACAAGTCATAACACGTCCGTTAATGTCCAAATGAGTTTTGAATGGTTTAAAGTGTAAATACGGCAAGTAATAGTGTATCTTCTTCATTATTAATCCGTTTTTCGAGTTTCTTATCATTTTGGAATCCTTATGAGATGTACTATCTTTATAAAACATAAAAGGGCTGTCAATAAATTCGAACCAAAATAGGAGGTTTGGAGTTTGTGATTATAACATGTTTTTAAGCTCGATTTTGTACCATTAAGCTTCAACACTTAGTTGCACATACTTTACATTAATTATATCTTATGTCTTACATATATATAATCCATTAGTTCATACTTTGCTCATGTGAGTCCAAGATAACAAGTTTAACATGTTATTTACATTATTTTCATTTGCAACTTATTAAGTTAACATAGAAACCCTAATTTGCACTTATACATGTTCATACTTAACCAACATGATAAAATACTTATACATTCCTTTAAACATGATATTAACATCCATATGACATGTAAATAAGTTCACAAAACATTAATCATATGTAAATATTCATTTTACATATTCAAAAGTATCCTAGATGGTGATTTAGCTAAATATAACATATGAACACATAAAATCTTAGTTATGAAAAGATAAAGGTTTGAAGAGAACCTTATGATGAACAATGATGATAGAAATCACAATCTAAACCCTTGTTTAGATTAAGAACCAAAGCTAGCACACTTGAAAACCCTAATATCCTTATAAAACCCTAATCTTGCAATATCTTGTTAAAACCCTTTCAAAGCTTAACCAACCCTTCAATTCTTCTTAGAATACCTTAAGTATGATGTATAAACACTAATATGGTGAAAGAAAATCAAGCTATGGATTATGTATTAAGGGGGTTTGATGCCGTGGGTTTTGCAAGAGAGAAAATGAGAGTTTTTTCTTGTTTACACTTTGCAAATGAACATCTATGTGTTACTTGCTAGCTTATATAATGAAAATATCTAATCTAACCTAACCATTATCACTTACTAACTCATGTGTAAGAGCCCATAGGGGGGGAGTGGGTTCTTACAAGGTGTAAGTGAAATGGTTCCCTATAATATATAGATATTTATAATAGCTAGATATTTAGGGCAAGTGTCTTGCAAACAAGATAATACTTGGTCTTATCTCCTAAAATTTGGCCACATACTCATATAAGTGATGTTATATTGATTATTTTGTGTATTGGGTATAATCGTGGGTATTCGTTTAAGCGTAGTTATGTTTTGGTGCTTCCGGGAATGCCGAAACGCATTTTATTGCGAAACGTAAGCATTTTACGCAACCAATAAAAATAAAATGAACAAAGTTGATAATTATCCTCATAATAATCATTTAACACTTGCTTGATATAAATGTTTAATCGTTTAATGCCCGTTTACATTGAATGATCATTTTTAGTTTACGCGATTTAGCTTAACGATTACGATTTAAAAGCAAACGCGTAAAACCCTAAAAATAAATTTTGAATTACATAGCGTCGTACAATGACCTAAAACACGAGGTAACCAACTCCTGCCATTTAAGCACATAGTTCCATCCGTATAAGTATGTATTATTGAGCGATGGGATTGATATGATTGTAAATATTTACTTATATTACTTATCTATTTTCTTTAAATAGTATAAGTATGTATTATTGAGCGATGGGATTGATATGATTGTTGGGGATATGTCGTCAACCATCACACCACTAAATTGTTATGGGTAATTGTACAACGTGTCTAAACTCTATGCATCAAACGTGAAGACTGTTTTGGAAAATAAATGATTAAAATGGGACATTAACTGGACTAGGTCATGTGCGGACGTCGTTGCATTTGCCTATGTGATTGAGATTTGGTTGCTAAAGACTTGCTTGGGGTGAGTTCTCGTAGCCCTATTTTTACCGTCTTTTTCGTTGGAGAAAAATGATACTCAAATGTGTTTTGAACTATTTTGAAATGAATTATGCGAAACGTGGTTTTGTTTTTGGGACAAGATATGTGCTTATGACTGCTATGTGAATATTATGTGTTGCATGATTGTTTGGATCAGAGGGGTACGCCTATCTCAGTATTTGTATGATTGTTTCGATCGGATAGGTACGCCTACCCAATATTTGTGTAGTTATTGGAGCGGATGGGTACGCCTACCCTGGTATGTGTGAGGTTCTGCCCTAATTTAGTACTCCAGCTGGTAGGCCCTTTAGGTGCTGCGTAGAGGTGCAGCATGTGGTGATTTGACTATCTGGATGCGTTGTGTTTACATGACTAGCGGGGGGATGATATGGTCATGGGTATGTTTGCGTGATATATTCACATGAGTGTGCGACTATTGTATAGCTTTTTTTTTATGAAATATTTGCACAGCTTTTGGGTTTAAGGTCTAACCTACGAGCTCAGCACATATTATTGTGATGTTTTTCGAGTATCATTTTCAGGGAAGTGAGTGAAAGAGGAATGATAAGTTGGGGTTATGTGATAGCAGACTTAGAAAGGATCCCGTGATGGATTTCTCATGTGAAGTCTCGCTGTGTTTATTTTATTTGGTTTAGTATTTTTGAAGATTTTGGTTTAAGTTTGGGATTGTGGACCCGCGGTGTGGCTATTGGATTTTGTAAGGAGTTTAGGATTTGATTGTGATTGGGGACATCACTCGGGTTGTTTAGTATCGGGGTTATTTGGTCTTCGTAACAATTAAGTTTTGCATTGTAGTGGTTCTATATTATTGTATCTGTTGTGAGTATGCATTGATCAGTATAGTTGCTGACTGTCTGATGTTTTCGACCATTAGCTGGGATGTTGACTATATAGCGCCAATCAAATAAGGACCGAACGTTGATAGGATACTTTCCAGACCATTCCCATGATGGAGAGACACAGAAAGAATTTGATGAATATATTCTGCAAACGTCTTTGATCATAGTATCATACAAAAGACAACTTAGTTGGCGTTCCACGTAAAACGGTCAACTTCCCTAAGTCATCTATATTGTTACACACAACTTGGATTACATAATCAGTGGTTTAATTTCGACTACACTTTATACTCAAAAACTTACATCGTATTAGATTTATAATGTACGTATCTAAAAAATAACCGATCCTTTATATAGTATCATTGGTTTAAAGCTTAAGGAACGCCGACTATCTTTTTTAAATTTTTCCTACTCTTTTTTGCAGGCTATTTTCTAATTTGGTTTCAATTTTTTTCCTAAGAGCATAGATGATAATCTACGAATCATCGATGTAGATTGTCACAATCGTTTACGATCTTAATAGCTCAGATTAATTTTCTTCCATAATTCTTCGTACTTGGATATACCAATAATTATGAAAGTATTAAAAATGACAGTGTGTTAATCGTATTTACATTTCACCAATTGTGATGTGTCAATTTTTCTCAACCATACCAGAGATAGAGAAACTGATACACGAACACAGAAAATAGATATTTTACACTAAGCCAACTAGCAACTGATAAATGTAGACGTGAATCTAACAGGGTAGCTACGGTGTAAAGTGTAACGAAATATAAAATGAATAGTTGTTGAAAACAGGAATGGTTTTAAAGAAGTTTTCTAGCGGGAGATTTTACTCTGAAAAGTGAAGAGTAATAAAAAAAGGGTATAACGGGAGTTAACTAACCGGATATGTGGTTATTGAATAACATTAACATATGGTGTTAGACTGTTTTGGGTGTATCCGATCAGAAATTTACCTGTTTAAACAAGTATACTCCATCTTAAAATTCATGAGTTACTCATTATTAGTGGTCATCGAATGGTTTATACCAAGCGAGAGTAGTTTATAACGTCTTGTTAACATCAACTGAGATATCATATTTTGGTTGTGGGTTTTTTGGTAAATATTTAAGAAAGATATACGGCTGGATCCTTACAATATCTGTAAAGAGAATTATGTGAGTGCAGGTTATGTACACGAGTAATCTCCAAAGGAAGCTATGATTATTTTTTAGATTTAAGCTATATGTAAGCATGTTTGCATTAGTAAAAAATAGGGGAATAAGTAGATGTTCTAGATTCACGATCCCCCACTTAAATTTTTACAACACCCTCGTGTGTATAAAAATAACATTAAAAAACGGAAATAAAAGAAATTAGAACGGGAAAACTCTCCTGTTATTTGCTCGGTATGATTCTTCATGGAGTTTGTATGTGCATGAATGTATGTTTTTGTAAATTGTTGTAAATGCGTCTGAATTCTAGCATGACTACAACACACATAAGATTCCAGATTATAGATACTCCATCAACATTGTCGATTTATATCTAGCGAGGTCCTGTGTAAGGTATAAGAAAACCATGCAAACCTATCTCGGGTATTCTACGGTTAATAAAAAAATAAAAATAAAAACTAAAAAATGTACAGGAAGTCGATACGCCGTATCTCAAAACCAGGATACACCATATTGAAACCTGTAAAAAGTATTTGAATACGGGTCAGTCTGCCAAATACGCCGTATCAAATAATGAATAGGTCGTATAGATAGAACTGACAATAATGTTTTAAGTGCAGAAAGATAAAGGATTGATAACGTCCAGACATTTAATATGCCGTATTGATGTCTGGGAAGACAGACTCGATAAAAATAAATAGAAAACTGTCCGGGTTGTCTCCCGGGTAGTACTTTTCTTTATAGTGAAGTCTTTAAGTTTGACTTTTCTTTAGCTTTCTTTACTCTTTGGTGCGTGTCACTTTCCACCCTTCGTCCTTTTTTTAGAAAATCTCTTGGTAGATGTGAGACACACTATATTCATCTTTCATCCAAGCATTGCATTCGCATGTGTTTATAGAAATGTACTCTTTGTTAGGTCCTGCCGAATACTTCATAACTTCAAACTTTTCGGCCCTGCACACCCTTTCATTGGGCTGCTCATCTTTTATATTTTTAGAGTCGGGTGTGTTGTTTAGAACAATATCGTTTACCTTGCTAATGTTTCCCCCATGGTACTTTTGGTTGTGTTGATTCCCTTTTTCAATTTCATAAATGTTATCCGATGTGTCGTTATGTAGGTGTTATTTTATGTATCAAGTTTTACTATTTATATTTTGCCGACTTAACCTAAAAACAACACTTTAACAGGCAGTGTACCCAATCAAGATGTAGCTTCGTTGGTAAGTAGGGTGTCGATCACTAAGAGCGAGAGTGTTAATATCTAATCTATCGGTATTTTAGTTATCTATGTTAGTACTAAATTAATCTAATTTATGCTAAACCCAAGTTAAACCTAAACTAAGGACAAATGGGGTTTTCAGCCTGAGAGACTAGTACGAGGTTTAGTTATCTAACCTAAGGTTTTGATGACAAGTAAAGCAATAAACACACACAAGAAAACAATAGAGAAGCGGTCGAGAACTAATGTAAGGAAAACGTATCAACCATGAATAATTCGATAAAACGCAGGTTTGTTTATCAGTGCAATGATTATCTTATCTCGAAGTGGCATATCATTCCTAGACTTAGGCGGTACTTCTTCCTAAGACCTAGACACGCTAATTCTGTTACAATTAGACGCATCTGCATAAAGCATCCTAATATATATTGATTATAATTCATCTAGAGGACAACACCGTGTATGTCGTACTAACCCTAGCTCATCGAGACTTTACTCACTTACTGTTTGACAATGATTTGTAATAGGTGCACACCTAAAACTGAGTTTAGGGTCGTATATATATACTGGTCTGGAAGTCGATTCGATACGGCGTATTGAGAAGCTCAACACGACGTATTAGATAACTTGGCGTGGGCTCCAAGAATAAAATATTCCAAAATTCTTGCGCAGGAAATTGGATACGCCATATCCGATTTTTGGATACAAACAACACCGAAGTTGCAGCGCATTAAATATGTAGGACTAGGCCCAGTTGAATGATAGGTCGCATACTTAAGCACGTAAACAAGTATAAATTGATAAACATAATCAACAATCAACGATAAATTAAGCAGTCGATATAAGTTTGTTTATCAGTGCAATGATTATCTTATCTCGAAGTGGCATATCATTCCTAGACTTAGGCGGTACTTCTTCCTAAGACCTAGACACGCTAATTCTGTTACAATTAGACGCATCTGCATAAAGCATCCTAATATATATTGATTATAATTCATCTAGAGGACAACACCGTGTATGTCGTACTAACCCTAGCTCATCGAGACTTTACTCACTTACTGTTTGACAATGATTTGTAATAGGTGCACACCTAAAACTAAGTTTAGGGTCGTATATATATACTGGTCTGGAAGTCGGTTCGATACGGCGTATTGAGAAGCTCAACACGACGTATTAGATAACTTGGCGTGGGCTCCAAGAATAAAATATTCCAAAATTCTTGCGCAGGAAATTGGATACGCCATATCCGATTTTTGGATACGACGTATTGACCAATACACCATATCCGATTTTTTGTATACGGAGTATTGGGGTTTTTGGATACGGAGTATTGGCTAAAAATGTGTTTTTTCTTGATTTTTGACCAAAGTATCATATACGGCATATCAATAGCGTATTATTCAAAGTCAGACAATGGTCTTGAGTTCTTCAAAGTCTTTAGATACGGCGTATGCTTCTAGAATGATATGGCATATTGATGTCAGAATCAGCAACTTTCTGAAACTCTTCGTTTATGCTTCAAAACACGTCTTTTTCTCCATCTTTTGCCAACTACTCGATAATTACTACAAATAACAAATATAAACAATTAAGTACCAATTCTTGCAATAATTATACAAAATGGGTTATTTACATGGGATAAATGATGCTATAAAAGTGACGTTATTTGATGTCATCAAATATCTCCCCACTTGAATCCTACTTGTCCTCAAGTAGCCTTTAGAAGTTTATAAAAATGTATCCCTAAGGATATTTTCCGTTAAAGCATTTATTTGATCTATTACAAGTACACAACCAAACACCTCACGAAATAGGAAGATGAAAACACTCAAATCACTCAACTAATCTATGTGGTAACATGTAACTAATTCGCTCAATTGCTCGGTCATGACAAGTATTCTATCATAATGCTTTAGCAAGAACACATCTCCACCGCTAAAGAAGATAACAAGTTTATAAAGGTAAAAATATGTTAGTATGAATAGAGGCTTAAGGTTGATCATTCTACAATCTTTCACCAAAAGTACCACACCAACAAGGCAGTTGAAGCACACATATATGCTAAAAATGACAAAATAGACATGTTGATCGATCACATCCTCAATTCGAAGTTTAAACCAATGGTTAGGATGAAGAATGATATAGTAGGGATCTTCTAACTTTCCACACAATAGTAATAAACCACGAAGGCACCCTAAAGCTGAGACATGCATACATGCCGTGACTACGTAAAAGACTTAGCACGCTCTATCACATCCACATTCGTGTAAAACCCAGGTTAATGAATTAGGACATAGGAAATAAATCGTTGTTAAATAAAAATTACAAAAACAAATAGATTAAGTCTAAAATACAAGTTTCTTTTTCCCGACTGTTACCATCATAAAAACACAACTATTTAACATATAAACTTTGACATAGATCAAAACCAACAACCTAAGTTGTGGCGTTCCCGTACGGTTAACTCCCAATCATCCCAAACATTACAATACTTAACAAGGCAAGTGGCGATTAAGAAGAAATCTCTTAACATGGGGGAAGAATAAAAAAAAAAAGAAAAGAACAAAAATAATCCTTGAATAAAAAAAAAAAAAAAATCTAATAAAGAAAGAATAAAAAAAAAGAAAAGATATCCGCATCCCTCAAAAAAAGAAAAAAATCTTCTAATCTAAGAATAAAAAAACAAATAAAAACCCTAAGAAACTGAAATCCTAAATCTACCACTATATACAATACTCAACAATCGTACTGAATGTAATCAACGAATAATCGATCCTTCGTAATCCTTTGGTTTGTTGCGAAAAAAACGAATATCTTCAAACTTTCCATCTCTTTTGTTTTCGAATTTTCTAAAAATATTCGATTTTTTTTTTTACTAACCCATACTACTAAACTCGGTGTTATCTTACATGATCAAAATAATTCCGGATTAAATACCGTTTGTAATTCTATCTTTCTTCGTATGTACCAATAATTGCGTTAATAGTAAAAATTAAACATGAGTTATGACTATAATATGAACATACCCATTTGCTATGTAAAAATTCTCTAACGTACCAAAGATAGAAACACTTGACAACAAACCTGCGGGAAATACAAACTTTATACATAAGAAACTAGCATACTAATAAAATAAACTTAATCCTAACAGGGTAGCAATAGGTTTAATGAAAACAAACAATTGGGTGTATTTCCTGAAGGAGTGGCTCTAACGAGTTGTTCTAAAGGGTATCTTACGTCTTAAAGTGAGAGTAAACAAAGGGATTATAAATACGGGTTAACTAACCGGCGTAATTTAGTTAATAAGCAACATATAAAGGCGTTTTGGTTTAATCCTAAATTTTACCAATTTAAACAGTTTACTTCATCTAAATTGCATAGTAAAGTATCACGACGGTCTTGAGTGAATGATACCAATCCTAAAGTTCTAAATTCTCCTACATCACGCACACTCAATATTGTTGTGGAAATTTAGGTAAACATTATAAACGGATAGGAGTTAAAACCCTCACAATACTAACAAGGGGTTATTGTAGTGCGGGTTATGTATCAGAGTAAAATTCACAAAAGTATACTTGTAAAAAAAATTAATTGGGCATAACTAAGCATGTTTGTGTGAAAATAGGACAAGTATCAGTTTCTAATCCCATCCCTCACTTGAAATAATACAACGTCTTGTTGTATAGATAAAAAAATAAAAATGAGATATTAAAAAGACTGAATGAGAAACTCCCCAGCTAATTGTCAGTAAAAGATTCTGCCCATGTTGAGTTTGTGATTAGATTGTGTTGAAGCATACCGTCTTGATTTCACGACTCCCAACACATTCCAACCAGACTTGTAGATACATTAACCAAACATTTTCGAGTTTTCTCTTTCATCGAGAACCAGTGTAAATAATAGGAAGAACAAGTGCAATTCAATCAGCCGCGTGTATTTCGTTGGTTAGACTCGATAAATAACCTAAAACTGTACAAAGGTTGATACGCTGTACCATTCCCCAGGATACGACGTATTGGAAACCCTGTGTCAAATCCGCTGTAATCTTAAACGAATACGTCCGTATAGTCTGTGCTGACAACAAAGACTGGTTAATGTCCCTGAGGCAAAACGCCGTATCCATGGGATAGGATACTCCGTATAGACAGTCTGAGAAACAGACATGCGATAAAAATTTGAAAATACCATTTTGATTGTCATCTCGGCAAGCACTTTTGTTTCCAAGAGAGTCTTTAAGTTAGACTCCCTTACACCTTACTCTCACCATTCTTGAAGCTCGATAACTTCATCAGTCTCTTTGACAATGTTTACCAACCATAAGTATTTCTTCAAACCTATGTCCAATGACCTTAAAGCTAACCCAGTCACTGTCATTGATATTCTATAGCCCCATGTGGATAAACCGTTTTAACAATAACGTATTAGACCGCTCCATTCGATTTAAGTTTTCAGGTACCATCTTCAAACGAGAAATAATAAAGTATCACATGTCACCTACCATAAAATCTTATCACCATGAAGTTTAGAATCCATGGCAATTCTTAGTCCGTTCTTTAGTAATATCTAGTAATGTTTCATATCACCATTCTCTCAATCGGCTAACTCATAAAGCTGCCATAAGACGACTTTCGCAGCAAGTAGTTAAAGTCCTGATTACATGTTTCAATGCCGAATGTGGCTGGGAAGTAAATTGTTGTTAAATAAAAATCAAGAAACAAATAGATTAAGACTAAGATACAAGTTGCTAGACACTCTTTCCCGACCGTTACCATGATAAAGACATAACTATTTACAACATCTTAATCATCAATCAAAAATAACAACCTAAGTTGCCATTCCCGTAACGGTCAACTTCCGAATCATCCCAAAATTTTACATACTCTACAAGGCAAGTGGCGATATCTTCTACTTTGTACAATACTCTACATCGTTGATTTTCAAGACGTATCAACGAATAATCGATATTTCGTGTAATTCCTTCGGTAATTGCGAAACGATTATCTTCAAACTTTTTTTCTCACTCTTTTTTGTATTTTTCTCATTTTTTTGATTTTCTTTAAACTATTCTTCAAATTTTGGTGTAGTTTCACCAACTTCACGATCATAATAATTTCGGATAATTCCTTCGGTAGTTCTTCTTTTTTCGGACTTACCATTAATTGTGATGGTAGTAAAATTACATGAGCTTTGACTACTAATATACATTCCCATTTGCAATGTGTAAATTTCCAACCGCACCAAAGATAGAAAATGACACAAGACTCGGGAAATACAAACTTTACACTTTAAGCAACTAGTAACTGTAAATTAAACTTAATCTAACAGGGTAGGTTGAGGTGTAAGGGTGTAACAAAACAAATAGTTGGTGTAAATTCCTAAAGGATTGGCTCTACGAGTTGTTTTAGTGGATCATCACTCTAAAGATGAGAGTGGAAAAGGGTTTAAATGGGAGGTTAACTAACCGGTGTAGTTAGTTAATAAACAACATAGATAGGCGATTTGGGTGTAATCCTAAAATTTACCAATTTAAACAAGTTACTTCAATTAAATACATAATACTCATTATTGTGGTCTCGAATAGATATACCAAGCCAAGTTCTAAAGTCTACAACATCACCGACACACTCATATTTTATGGAATTTTAGTAAACATTTAGAAATGGATAGGTTAAATCCTCACAATATCTATCAAGGGTTATTGTGTGCGGGTTATGTAACATGTAATTTTCACAAAAGTATGCTTGAAAAAGTTTTAAATTTGAGCATAATTTAAGCATTTTAGTGTGAAAAAATAGGACAAGTAAACATTCTAATTCCATCCCCCACTTGAATTATACAACATCCTCGTTGTATATATAAAACATTAAAAATACAAGAATTAAAAAGAATTAGAATGAGAAACTCCCCTGATATTTGCTTGGTAGATTCTCCATGTAGGTTTGTGAGCAATATTGTGTGTAGAATAGCCGTCTTGAGGTTTCAAGACTCTAACACTTTAAGATCTTCCAGATTTGTAAATTCTCCACTAATATTCGTTGATTTTCTTTCACGAAGTCCTGTGTAAATTCTCAGAAAACAAAATGCAATTCTATCTTCGTGTATTCATTTGGTTAGACTCAAAATAAATACCTAAAACTATACAGGAAGTCAATACGCTGTATCCATTCCTCAGGATACGCCGTATTGATACCTGTATACGCTGTATTCATTTAATAAATACGTCGTATAGACTGTGCTGAAAATAGAGACTGGATAACGTACAGATAATCAATACGCCATATCCATAGGGTTTGGATACGCTGTATAGACAGTCTGGGAAGACAGACTCGATAAAAATTAAAAATACATTCCGTGTTGTCTCCCGACATGCACTTTTGTTTACAGAAAAGTCTTTAAGTTAGACTTGCCCCAATTTAATCCCATCCTTATAAAACAATTTGGTGTCGAACGGGATGCCAAATGGCACATACAAATTCTTGATTAGGAAAATGAATGGCATCACTTTGTTAAGATGATTCCAAGTCATGATATAAAAATTTAATCCCTTGATAAAAGTTTTAGTTTTGAAAAATTTATTAGATGTATCATGACTTGTTTCCAAAAGCTTATTTGACCCATGTGCATAGGCACCAACATCGGTATTTATTACATCAGGTAACGATTTGACAGATAAAATCCCCCAAAGAGTGTTCAATATCGATTTTATCATCATCATTGTCCTTATCCGATTTTAAATCATCAGGATAAACTACGTTGAAAGGAAATAAACCATTAAAGTTTAAAATAAGCTTGATGTGTCGTTGTGTAGGTGTTATTTTATGTATCAAGTTTTACTATTTATATTTTGCGGACTTAACCTAAAAACAACATTTTAACGGGCAGTGTACCCTGTCAAGATGTAGCTTCATAGGTAAGTAGGGTGTCGATCACTAAGAGCGAGAGCGTTAATATATAATCTATCAGTATTTTAGTTATCTATGTTAGTACTAAATTAATCTAATTTATGCTAAACCTAAGTTAAACCTAAACTAAGGACAAATGGGGGTTTCAGCCTAAGAGACTGGCACGAGGTTTAGTTATCTAACCTAAGGATTTGATGACAAGTAAAGCAATAAACACACACAAGAAAACAATAGAGAAGCGATCAAGAACTAATGTAAGGAAAAGGTATCAACCATGAATAATCCGATAAAACACATGTTTGTTTATCAATGCAATGATTGTCTTATCTCGAAGTGGCATATCATTCCTAGACTTAGGCGGTACTTCTTCCTAAGACCTAGACACGCTAATTCTGTCACAATTAGATGCATTCGCATAAAGCATCCTAATATATATTGATTATAATTCATCTAGAGGACAACACCGTGTATGTCGTACCAACCCTAGCTCATCGAGACTTTACCCACTTACTGCTTGACGGTGATTTGTAATGGGTGGTAGTCCACAATCCAAACTATACCAATGATCAGAACATTATTAGTTAGTACTAAGCCACAATCCAAACTATACCAATGAGCAAGACATTATTAGTGATCCTATTTGTTCCACCTATACGCATCACTATATGGAGAGCTATCCTGGACTCTTAGCCTACGTCTAAACAACACTGAAGTTACAACGCATTAAATATGTAGGACTAGACCCAATTGAATAATAGGTCGCATACTTAAGCACGTAAACAAGTATCATGTGATAAACATAATCAATAATTCAACGATAAATTAAGCAATCAAGATAAACAAACCAAACATTAGATCTTTATAAACATGGCTGATACCTAAAGGTATCAGCCGATAGTCATTGTAAAAATACACACGGTTTGATATATGAAGGATTAAAATAAGAAAACCTCAATCAAACCCGTATTCGGTTGTACGAAGATTACAAGAGTTTTTCTATGATCTTGAGGCTCTTTTCTGACCTTCTAGGCTCCTTTATTCGTCTCTTGGTCGACTTTGTAGTTTAGGGATTCACTTGCATACCTAAAACTGAGTTTATGGTTGTCTATATATAGTGGTTTGGAAGTTGGTTCGATACGGCGTATTGAGAAGCTCAATACGGCGTATTGGATAACTTGGCGTGGGCTCCAAGAATAAAATATTCCAAAATTCTTGTGCAGGAAATTAGATACGCCATATCTGATTTTTGGATACGGCGTATTGACCAATACGCCATATCTGATTTCTAGGATACGGAGTATTGACCAATACGGAGTATTAGGGTTTTTGGATACGGAGTATTGGCTAAAAATGTGTTTTTTCTTGATTTTTGGCCAAAGTATCATATACGGCGTATCAATATCGTATTCTTCAAAGTCAGGCAATGGTCTTGAGTTCTTCAAAGTCTTTAGATATGGCATATGCTTCTAGAATGATATGGTGTATTGATGTCAGAATCAGCGACTTTCTGAAACTCTTCGTTTATGCTTCAAAACACGTCTTTTTCTCCATCTTTTGCCAACTACTCGATAATGACTGCAAATAACAAATATAAACAATTAAGTACCAATTCTTGCAATAATTATACAAAATGGGTTATTTACATGGGATAAATGATGTTATAAAATATACATTATTTGATGTCATCATTATCTTTTCTTGAGCATCCAGATAAGGTTTGAAAAATGAGTCAGTGATGTGTTGTCGTGTAGGTTGTATTTATTGATTACCAACTTTTAAATTTATATTTAGCCGAATTTACCTAAAACAACACTTTAATGGGTAGTGTACCTGATCAGATGGAGTTTCGTGGTAAGTAGGGTGTCGAACACTAAGAGCAATGAAGTTAACCTTATATTCTATCAGTATTTTAGTTAATCTAATTAGACTAGTTAATTATAATTACTTGCTAAACCTATGTTAAACCTAGTTCTAATGATAAAGAAAGGTTTTCAGCCTGAGAGATTGGCACAGGTTTTATGATGACTAAAATCAATTCAATACACAATAATCAAGCAAGAAGATAATTAGAAGATAAAAGAGCGGTACAAGCCAAATAATAGAAAATTGTATTAGCCAAATTAAATCCGATTAAATGCTGGATTGTTTGTTTAGTGCAATGACTGCTTATCTCGATGCGGCATATCATTCTTAAGACTTAGGCGGGACATTATCCTAAGACCTAGATACATTAAATCCCATCACAATTAACGCATCCGCATAAAGCATTCTTTAGTTTAATTATAATCTATCTTAGGGATTAAATATCCATTGTACTGTACGAATAATTTCAAACCATCTATCAAACTAATGTATCGTAAAAATTTTGTCAACTTTACTTTAACTCTCTATTATGCAAGCCAAATTGTAACACTATTTTGACAAAAATTAGCATTGCATCGTTAGTCCTCAATTATACATGGCCTGATCAACTATGTATAATTCAGGAAGGACCATGTCACGCTGAGAGTAGTCACCCTAAAACTTATTGTCAAAAAAAACAATTTTCTATATCAAGTTTTATGTGCGTATTCATAAAACGTATTTATCACGAGGAACCAAACTAATAATCATAATAACCAAGTAAACTCTTACACCATCTTACTATAAAGTCAACATCATCTTATACCAAATCTTAAGCCGAAAAGTTGAAGACACATCGTTAGTTACCCTAGGACAACCCGCCGACAAGTTTAACCATCATCAAGGAATTAAAACCCACACCTCATCACCAACACTATTCCGGAAGGCAACTCAAACCGAATTTCAGGATGAAATTCTTTAACACGGGGAGACTATAACAATTCACATTTTTTGGATATTTTACGTCAATAAATATTCAACTATTTATTTTAAACTTTTACGCGTTCCCTTTTTATTTTCAACGTTTAGTTAAATCGCGCAAACTAAAAATCAACATTCAACATAAACGGGCATCAAACAAATAAAAGTTTACGTCAAGCAAGTGTTATATTATTTTAATGAAGACAATTTTTAACTTTTAACTTTTAACTTTTTATTTTTATTTGTTACATAAAACGTCTACGTTTAATAATAAATCACATTTTTGCATTCATGAAAATCCATAAACCCATATATACTTCCGCAAATACCCATTCTTATACCCAATACACAAAAAATTTATACTATCCTACCCATCTTAGCCATTTTAGCCGTTCACACATGAAGCAACACAAGAATAAATCATGAAACCCTCCACTAACACACCTTTACTAGTTTATATATATCCTTTACCTATGAGTCTCCACACAAGCTATTAGCCAAATATTTCATGCCACCAATTTAGCCCTTGTTTACTTACATATGGCAAAACACACTCTTTTGTCATAAGCATGCTTGAAATGTCTTTTTCATATAGTACTAACTTGTTCCCTAGCCTTTATTTATTATAAACACCATGCCTTCTTTCTATTTTTATACCAACATGTCTTTTACACTCCATTTCACCAAGAAAATCACAAGCAAACTTTCTCTCTATGCTCTCATAACCCACGGTCAAACTAGAGCACACAAAAATTTCCATAGTTTCCATTTTATTGATATTGCAAGTATATTAGTGTTATCAAGGGTGATATATAAGGTGTTTCAAAGTGATTTGAAAGCTTGGGTATTATTTAAGCAAGGATTTAATTCAAGAGGAAGCTAGAGTTTTTACAAAAGAAAGTATGGTTTTCAAGGTTGAAATTAGGGTTTTCTTGAAAGTATTTAGGGTTAAATACTTGGTTTAATTTTGTATATCATCTTCACTCATCTTCATAAGGTCTAAACAAACCCTAATCTTTTTAATTACTTCATTTTCATATTTATATAATGTTAATATTTTTAATCACCATCTAGGTTTATTTTATAAGTTTATAAAATAAAATGAGCTTGAACAAATTCGAATTTATATTTTCCATGACGATATGATGTTAAAAATATGTTAAAATGCAAGAATATACTTTATATAAGTATTGGTTAAATGATAGAATTAATTTATGAATTTAGTTGTTAAAAGTTTATTTATAAAGTTTATAAATAAATGAGTGTTGTGGACATATTATCTGGACATAAAATGATGAACAATAATTAAAGGACTAATAATATGTGAAAGATGTGTTTTTAATTAAATTAGAAGACTTGTAATAATTTAATTATGTTAAAACTTTATAAAACAAATTATATATCAATTATATGCGGATTGTTTTAATATTCTGTGACAGTTCAAAATCTTATAAATTCTAGAAGTATTTTATTATGATAGTACATTTCATAAGAAATCCAAGCATATAAAGAACTCGAAAAATAAAGCTATAACGAAGAAGTTACGATTTTTACAAGATTGCGATAAAAAGTGTTTTTATAAAAGATGTTTTATAAAAACTGTAACAGTACAAAGTTTTATAAATTCTGTGAATATTTTATTATGATAGTACATTTTAAGAGGATTCCTAATATATAAAGAACTCAAAAAACAAAGCTATAACGAAGGAGATATGAATTTTACAAGATTACGATAATTAAATATATAAAAGAGTTTTTATAAAAGTTATTTTATAAAAAATTGTTACCGTTCAAGACCCGATAAAAAAGAAAAAATATTTTATCATGATAGAACATCTCAACGCGATCTCATGGATATAAGGAACTTTAAAAACGGAATTAAAACGAATAAGTTATGATTTTTACTAGATATCGATAATTAAATTTATAAAAGTAATTTTATAAATAAACTGTTATTGTTACTATTCACGTACAATATTATAAAAAGTTTGTAACTATGATATTTTTTTAAATTATCTCGTCAAGATTTCATACATATAAAGAACGTTAGAAACGGAGTTAAAAAGCGAAAGTTGTGAATTTATAAAGGTTCTATGCACTATTCTCTTGTGCACTATTTTTATAAAAACTACATAAAGCTGATTGAAATATAAAATAAGGTTTATGAGCGTTTTTGGGTCCGTTTGGGCTATAAAAACCTTAAGAAATATTATCGTATCATTTATATCATATTTATATTTTTATATGTTTTTAACTTTATTAATATTATTTTATAAAACAATTAAACTAGTTATATAATATCATTATATAAATAAAAAAATATTAAATCAAGTATTATTAACAAATAATCGAATATTTGACAAAGATAATATTTGTATTTTTCAAATACAAATACTTAGACATTTATTTAACAAATGTAATTTAATTATTGTTTCAAGTTTATAAATTAAAAAAGACATTTAGATGGTGATGTAACTCTATAAAATTATATGTTGTATTTATTCAAATACACTAAACTTATACGACCTATAATTAATTAGGTTGCATTTCGTATCGTTCGTGACGATTACTTTGTCGATTTTGCGATAATCATTACTTTCACTAGAGGTGAGTTTATAGCCTCACGTTTTACTCGTTTTACATATACTTTATCATTTTTGGGGTGAGAATACATGCGCATTTACAAATCGTTACATACTTGTTTTCATAACTTGATTATAAACCCGTTTACATGAACGTTTACAAACTCATTTACATGATTGATTACAAACTCATTTACATGATTGATTACAAACTCGCTTACATACTCATTTACTTATCTCGGGTTGAGATACATTTCTTATTTACAACTATGGACGCAACAACTTTACTTTTGAACTGATTATGGATTGCCTAAGTAGAATGAGCTGTTAATTACTGCTGGTAAGCGCGAGTGTTATAAAATAGATCTATTTGGGGAGTGGCTATCCCCGTTCGGGTGATTAGCTCTCATCAGTTTGAGATCAGACTAACGAACGTTATACCATGTCAGAGCATTAGACTACATACATGTAAACTCTTACTGTGCCTTGAATAAAGTGGCATACTTACATGTCTGAGCCTCAGCGTCATAGAACTTAGGGCAATTGAACTAACTTTTTGTGATATTGTGCACATTACATTGTCATACTTGAAAATCTTGCGGTCCAATACATACATACACTTTTGTGAATATTTAAGGATTGAAATGGTCATGCATACTTTACAAAACTCTGATTTCAACATTTTAACAAACGCCTTTTGTGTGGTTTGTGTTTATACGCATTTTAAGAAAATATATATATTTAAGTTTATGCGTTGCAAGTCGTGTATGGGCGGGACTTGTAATACAATAAATTTGTATATATAGTTTTGTGATTTACATTTATACTTATATAAACCTATGAACTCACCAACTTTATGTTGACACTTTTAAGCATGTATTTTCTCAGGTGAACAAGCTACTTGACTTAACTGATGTGCATTGGAGTCCAAACTTTACAAGATTACTTTTCAAACGACACATTTAGAGGTCGTTCTCTCATGTCTTGTGCAATGGTAGTATGAAGTAACGCTCTCGGAACATATTTTCTGATGCGACCCATTTTGGGGGATTGGTATCAGAGCCAAGGTTATAGAAAACTATGTTGCATATTTTACCTAGACTATAACTGTTTTCACAAACATTGCATCACATCAAACTTTTTCAATGTGCATACACACTACTCGCTTACTTGCTTACATTACTTGTTTACATGACATTCCCTTACGCATATTTTACATTTATTTATATAAGAAGTTATCTATATAAATACTAGAACATTTCTCAAGACATTGTGAATGACACGATGGTCTTTAATGATTTCATATAATACCGTTTTACACAACATTGAATCATGTCATATTACGCCGATCCCACAAGTTTATCTTAATCAATCAAACTTTCGAGTTTCAACACCCGTCCCATACAATGAACACGAATTTAACTTGTCACCTAAACGTAAGGTAGTGTTTAAAAACAATATAACTTTTAATTATCTCTAGCTACAAATGATTGTTTCAAAACTCATATCTATTGTTTCGACATATATAATCTACGTATGAACTTCATTTCAAATCACGACATCAGTAGTGCACGTTTGGGATGCTATGGAACGGAGAGGCATACGGCTCAGGGAACAAAACATATCATTGTGTAGTATTTCCTTGCATGTACGTTTGATAACTAGAGTCATTTAAGACCGAACATGGTGGTATATGGTACTTCAATGATGGATGGTGTTTGGTTTAGTTCATGTGGTGTTTTAAGCTTACATCAATAAAATAATAGCTACAAAGTTTTCCAACTTTTATAATGGCTACAAAAGATTTAGTCTTTTATGCATTTCATTTATAGTTCGTACAAAATGTTATTGTGGTCTTTTACAGAATATTGGTATGCATGCTATTAGTTTAACATATTTGCCGTTATTCATTATTTACTTACGTCCAGTTAGATTTTTTCAAATAATAATATGAAGCGAACCCGCCCATCGGGCGGGTTATGAAACTAGTATAGTGATAGATCGAGTAAGGATATGAGTTGGCATATGTGACTAGACATGATAACAATGACATGGCATCTACATGGCACACGGGGCATTTTCGTCCACATTTTTTTATTTTTTTGGGAGATTTGTAAAAATTTAGGGGCTGGAGGATTCGAACCTTGGTTTCATGATTAACAAGCAATGCCTCAACCACTGTACCATGCCAGTTTCTGTGACAGACACCTTTAAAACAAAAATGTCATTCTTTAATAAACATTGATATTTCTTCCATCAACACAATTAGTTTGAATTATGTATCCCTTCCAAAAACAATAATCCTAAATTTACTCCCATTAACTCATTCCCTACCATCACTCAAGATCTTCAAATACATTCCATAAATATCTCTTTCATATAACGCGTGAAGTTATTTGATTTTCAAATTCTTATACAGCAAATCATGATTGATTTTAACCAACCTCAATCAAAGATCTGGTTTCATTTGACATTAAAATAACACATATACAAACGCAAAGCACTGAAACGGCTTCACAATCTGCTAGGAGGTAATATTTTATTTAATATGTTCGGATTGAATCGAATTAGTTTAGTTGGTCAATTTCTATGTATGACGATTCATGGATTAATTTTGTTTCTAATTATGAATTTTAATTATTGATTTTAGTTTTGAAATTAACCATGCCTCAATATGAGGTGATTAGAGTTTGATCCAATAATCTCAAAGGGCTACACAAGAAAAAGGTACAATTCAATTTGGTTTTGAAATAGTTTCAGTAAAGTTGGTTCTGTTAGGTTGTGGATCTTAATATGTTTTATTTTTTGTGAATTGTACATGGTAGGTGAAGGGACGACATGAGTACTAACGTTAGAAGAAAATACAAAAGCTGAAAGATGATTGGACATTATACATAAATTGTCGAATACATATATCACTGGTACAGATTTTGATGCTAACTGCTGATATTTGAACAAAATCTACGAATGCATATGATCTTCTTGCAAGGTTTCACCCGTGCCCATATGACAACCTCAAAGACCATCCAAAACACAACTGTTTGCTCTTTGCAACCTGTTTTTGGACAGTGAATTACTGTGTAAAACAACTATAAGTTACTCTTTATGTAGTAAAAGGACATGCGATCGGATGTGCATATATAAATATTTTCCAGTGTCTGTACAATGTGTGATTTTGATTTTCCTTTTGTGTTGCAGAGCTTGCAGGAATCCCACCATACTTGCCAAAGGCTGACCCCAGAGTGA
>BQNB010042181.1:29942-46286 GCA_026074375.1 Tanacetum coccineum | reverse complement strand
GAAGATGATGACAAGAATGACGATGAAGAAGAGACTAACAATGATAGAACTGAGTCAGACAGAATCAAGATTCACGTTCTCAATTAGTCTAGCACTAAATACTATGAAGAAGAAGTAGGAAAGATTGATGATGAATAAAAGATGGATGAAGAAGAAGATGATGAGGTCATTAAGGAGCTGTATAATGATGTAAACATGAATTTGGGAAATAGAGATGCTGACATGACCGATACTGATCAAGGTGGCGCAGACCAACAAAATGTTTCTTAAGAGTCAGGGTTTAAGCAAGTAGAGGAAGAGGCTCATGTGACACTTACACTAGTCTTTGACACACAGAAGAATGATAAACCAGTACAAAGTTCTTCTGTCTCCTCCGACTTTACAAGCAAGCTCCTAAATCTTGAGAATCCTTCTCTAACTGACAATGAGATTGCTTCTTTGATAGACACCATAGTTCATCATAAAGAACCAAGGAGTCAGACATCATCTCTTTACACTGTTCTAATAATGGCAGTTCCTGAAATCACATCCATTTTTACTACTACTATTCCTCCACCACCTCATTTCTTCAATCCTCTACCACAACAAGCAACACCAACTCCAACACAACAACTTTTGAAGCTACAATCTCATTTCCTTCACTTCCAGATTTCTTATCTGTATTCAAGTTCAACGACAGAGTCACCAACTTGGAAAAAGATCTTGCAGAGATAAAGCAAGTTGACTAGTATACTTAATCTCTCTCTTCCATTCCTGCTATAGTAGATCGTTACATTGATAACAAACTTGGAGAAGCTATCTAACATGCCATTTTGGCACATAATTTGGACTGTAGAGAAGAAGCTCAAGCTGAGAAGATGGATTACATAGAACTCGTTGACACATCAATGAGAGCTATTCTTAAAGAAGTAGTTAACACTCAACTTCCTCAAATTCTCCCTCAAGCAGTCTCAGACTTTGCAACTCCTATGATAGAGAAAAATGTCACATAATCATTAGAAGATGCAGTCTTGGCAAGGTCTTCATCTCAACCAAAGTCTACGTATGAGGTGGCCGCATCGCTCTCCGAGTTTGAACTAACAAAGATGCTTATAGAAATGATGAAGAAGAACAAATCATATGATAAATTTGATTATAAATGGGAGCTTTATGATGCACTAGTCAAATCTTATCAAACTGACAAAGATCTATTTGATACATATGGTGAATTCTTTACGTTGAAGAGGAGTCGAGATGACAAATACAAAGATCAAGACCCCTCTGCTGGATCAGACCGAGGGACGAAAAAAGGAAGTCAAGCAAGGAAGCTGAGTCATCTAAAGATTTAAGGTCAAAGCAAAATAAGTCTTCAAGCACCTATAAAGACGCCTCCCACTCTTAATATAAGCCTTCTGGCAAGTCTGCCAATGTAGAGGAGCCAAGTCATACAGTTGATGACTCAAGAGGGCAGCAGAATCTAGAGTTCAACACGGGTAACAATGATGAACAACCCGCTTACAAGGAGGTTTCCACAACTGACTGGTTTAAGAAACCCGAGCGACCTCTAACTCCTGATCCTGAATGGAATAAGAGATAGCATGTTGACTTCCGACATCCTCAGACCTAGATTAGTCAAGTTGCTCTTGCTGAAGAACCTCGTATTTCATTCGATGAGCTCATGGATACTTCATTTGACTTCTCTACATTTGTCCTAAATCGGCTCAACAATAAAGATCTGACTCAAGAAGTTCTTGTTGGACCGAAATTCAAGCTACTCAAAGGCACCTGCAAGAGTCTTACAGAATTAGAGATTCATCTTGAAGAATGTTCCAAGTCTACAACTGAACGACTTGACTGACATAACCCTGAAGGAAACTGTATCCGTTCGATCTCAGTAAGCCTCTTCTATTGATTCCAGATCATTGAGGCCGTCAAGTTATCCCTCAGGATTACTTTATCAACAATGACCTGGATTATCTAAAAGGAGGAGATTTAAGTAGACGATACTCAACGTCTGTTAAAAAACAAAGGCTGCTACTTATGAAATCAAATGAATCGAATACTTGGTTCATAATTTGTGGAGTCCCGTGAAAGTGATATATGATAAGCATGCTTAAATGGGCACTTCACAATGGGTTCCCAAACGCCAAAGATTCTACGGGTTTGCCAGCAACATGACTTCGTCTAAAGAGGTTTACTCTAGAAAACGAATCATTGCGGTTACCAGACTTACGATTATGTAGAAGTATGACTATGGTCACCTGGAAGAGATTAAAGTTCGTAGAGAGGATCAGCAGCTGTACATATTTTGAGAAGGTGATTTCCTTAGACTTCGCCTACAAGACATTGAGGACATGTTACTTTTACTTGTTCAACAAAGGCTGACTAATCTCACAATCAACAAACGGTATGATTTGAATGTGGGGATACGTATGTTCACCAGACGTATTGTTATTCAAAGGCGGTGGAAGATCTTTAATTAGGTGTCGAAAGTTACCAAAAGAAGATCAACCTCACCAAGCCAGACTCATACAAATCAAATCTTAGGAACAGAACCGCATACACTTCATACTCAGACCTCATGGAATGATTTACGTGGATCAATTCGACAGAAAAAGATTGATGCGCACTAATGAACTCCATAAATTCAGTGATGGCACGCTCAATGATGTTCGGACTGCTCTCTATGATATTTATTTAGGTATAAGGATGGAGTACCTACCGAAGAGGAAATGGAGTAGATTAGATAAGAAACGGGCTCGGGTTATGGTTTAAGATATTGACAAGTAGCTTTATGAGATGAGGTTGATGTAGAATTTAGAGAAGTTTATTGGTGGAAGAGAACACGGGAATGACCTCAGGCTGCGGGAACGGACAATATGATTTTGTCATATTTTGTCCTATCTCATTTCATGTTAATTTCTTGTATATTATTAATTTGTGAATATGTACATACATTGTGTAAGACTAGAATTAGGCATATATATAGTATTTGAGTTTGAATTTTCAAAAATTTCTTAGTAAATTCAAAAAATTTCAAATTAACGTACTCAAATACCATATTATTCCCTCATAATTTGAGGGAGAGCATTACAATGTTCCTATAACCGGCTTGTAAATAATTGGACATTTTTTTCCTGAATATATGAATATTTGAATCAATTAATATCCAAACTATCAAGAGATTTAATATTTTTTATAAGGGGAGAAAATGTGATTAAAATATATGGCTAAATGAGGACTCAAGTGCAAGCTTCTCCCTTCATGTGCTAAGCGTTTTTGAATATCAATGCACATGTTGAGGGGGGAATTACAAATGGTTTTAAGGCTGTGAATGATACCAAAAGACCGACCATGTATTTAATTATTTAGAGTTATAAGGTGGTTAGGTATAGGTATTTGTTCCCACGATCCAGCCAGAACTAAAGGGATCTACCCAGAGATAATCCACTAGATAGTGTAGAAGTCCTTAGGCATGATGTAAAAAAAAGGAGTAAAAGTAAGAATAAGGGAATAGTGCCGACTGACATGGAGCTAGTACTAGAACAAACCCAACAAGGTATTAGTCATGAAGTCTTAGTAAGCACTGAAGGGGTCAAAGAATTAAAAAGAAAAGTTAAGATAAAGGGTGAAAAGAAAGAAGCCCTCCTTACGCTTAGGCAAAAACTGGGTCAATACATCTGCTCTCAGAATCACAAAGATGATTACTGACATTGAAGACTGACATCATGGATCCAGTGATGCAATGCACAACCCTTCTTAGCCACTCAAAATCTCTCAAAAGATTTTTGTTTCATTTCTTACAGAGATTAAACATATTTCTATTGACTTTCTCACTCCGAGTTAGTTGGTATTGAAAAGGTGGCAGTCTGCTCTAGCCTCTGATTACTAAAACCAAATGTGCACTATTGAATCTAGAGCCAAAAGAGTTCATCTATAAATCTCATTAGGATACTTATCCAAAATATGCTTGCTAGTTGACAAAATGTGAAAAACAAGAAATATATATCAAGAGTCCTACTTGTTATCCTTGTGATTTTTCAAGAACATCCGAGTGATACTTAAGTATTCACATTGAAGATGGAAATCCTGCTTGAGCCAACATTAAACAAGCTCTTGGTAGGTGACTTGTAAGATCCTACAAAGATCGAACTTGTAATACTGGATATCGATTCGGTCCAGCTTATGCATTGACGAATGAATTTTGAAAAGATTAAAACTGTTGGTGTGTTATAAAAACCGTTTGCATCTTGACACACTGATTTTCCTAAATCAATTTTCAATCTTATGTCCATGGGAAGTCTCACAAGGGTATCTGGACATGGGAAAGCTGAACACGAACTGACGGCTTAATCGAGAAGATAGTAACTTACCGGTTCACTCTTACCGTGTTGTCTGCTTTAAGACGCTCCAGTAATGAGAACGGCTAGTGCAGCTTTGAAACCCTGTCAAAGAGATTCCTTGGAATTCTACCTGATTATAGGCAGTATTTATACTGAGTAATGGGGAACCGTGGTTGTTACAACCATATTCGACGAAGTGACAAAGCCATTTTCGTCCATATATGTTGTTTATCACTAACCTATTTATGCAGATTTTCTGACGGTGGTAGCAGTTTCCCGATGACGAGTCGAAGCCAATACCACATGCTCATACTCGACCGACATATATAAAGACATCATGAAAGCTCAAGTACATGTTTCAAGACTTACGCTAATCTGATACCGTACGTCTTTCTTGAAGTGACGAAGTGTTAAAGTCAAAGAATTTCAAAGAAGTTTCTGTCACTCAGATACCGAACGTCTTTCTCGAAGTGACGAAGTGTTATAGTTAAAGATTTTCAAGAAAGATGTCTTATTTAAGCTTTTAAGACCAAGTATGAGCATGTCGGACCAAAAGTCATAAGTGCACAAGACAGCGACCAGATCACAAGATGATGATAAGGATTATGCTTGGTTGATGATCTCAAAGAAGTTCAAATTCACATACAAAGTAAAGCCTATCAGATACAAAGCTTCTAAGAAAGGAGATTATTAGGAATACCAAAGTATCGATCACTTCCATTAATATCATTAGATAGCTCGTATAGTAATATATGGAACCTTAATAGGCTAGGAAAAGCCTATGGAAAGCCCATGGATAAAGCCATATGGTCGACCTATGTAGGAGTATTTAAACCTTTTCCATTCTATGGAAAGGGTGTTGGTTGTTCATTTGTTTCACATAGTAATCTAATATTATCTTTCTTACTTTCTCTCTCTAAGTGTTCATCCAACCATCTCTCTTTCTCTCTCTAAACTTTATATTGTATCCATACCTTGTGTGTGTTAAGATACTCTACACACCATCTCATCCATCTTCTTCTAATACATCAGGTTCATCATTAGAGAGATTTTTTTATTCTTCTTCTAACAATGCTCGTACCCCGTCAGGACCCTTACCTCGTAGGAGGCCGAAGTGTTCAGATTATGTTACACCTTTACCATATTCATCAATTGGGCCGTATCGCAAGAGACGTAGGTCCCCCGCCAATTTAGTATCAGTAGCTACAAGTACACCAGCAGCTTTATCACCAGTTTAAGATGATCTGTTACCCCCTCATAAGAGGTTGAGGGGTTTACCATCTGCATATCACTATGAGGCTAGCATCAAGGATAACACTGAGATAGGTTGTAAGGATTGTATGAAGGCTGATAGTAAGGCCGGTGTTAGGGTTAATATTAAGGATGATATGGATGCTGATATTGAGACACATTTTGATAATGATATTCTAGCTGACATTGAGGCAGATATTGCGACAAAGGCTGTGGCATCTATTGAGGCTGATGTTGAGCCAACTATTGAGGCTGATGTTAAGCCAGTTATTGAGGCTGATGTTAAGCTAACTATTGAGGTTGATACTGAGATAGGTGCCGAGGTAGATACAAAGGCGGGTGATGAGGATAGTGTCGGGGACAATATGGATATTGCTGTGGATTTTGTTGTTGAACCCGTTGTCCCAGATGACCTTTTGGTGCCGACCATTAGGGAGCGGTTAGATGAGCATGAGGAGGTGATCCAAGGCATGTACAAGCATTTGATGGAGATACCTACCCAGAAGAATAATAGGAAATAGAGGAGAAGCATGAGCTCAGAGGATTGTTAGGCCAGTGGACCTCCGATACTAAGGAGTGCTAACCTGATCGAAGCGGGGTTATGACTTTGAAGGCTATTAACACAATAGCTTAGAGACTTCAATGGGGGTTGAGAGAGAGACCCTAATAGTATTGAGCATCGTTTAGGGTTATGTTTTTAGAGGAGCTTCGGCAGATTTTGTTTGTCTCACCAGTATGACAAGGAGAGTATCAAGAGCGAAAGACTTCATGAACAGGCATCACCCGGATACCCATGACAAATGCTAATAAATATATGTAGTTAATCGACTAGAGATATCATCATTAGTATTAGTAGAACTTAAGTAGTAACTTATTAGGGGAACGGTGTAGACCAACTAATTATCGATGATATGAAGAATTTTTAGCTATTGATATTCCTCTTTTATTCTTACATATTGTGTATTATTTTTATTTAATTATTTTTAGCAAGTTGTGCTTTTAATAATATCGTTATTTCAACATTCATCGTGATCATTATAATTCCTACCTATCGTTATGATAACTATACCTCGTACGAAATCTCACTACGTTTCATACCCTTATGATTTAGAATCATGCCTACTACTTGATCTGGAGAGACACATGCACAAGGAATGACAGTTGAAGCTATTGAGCAATTGATCACACAGCGCGTGACTGACGCATTGCCAAACTAAGGAAACCAGAATAGAAATGGAAATCGTAATGAAACAAATGAGAGTGAACGAAGGGTTGCACTCGTTGCTAAGGAATGTACCTGTAAGGACTTCCTAAACTATCAACCCTATAATCTCAGTAGTACTGAAAGGGTTGTTAGATTAGCAAGGTTGTTCGAAAAGATGGAACTGGTGTTTCGCATTAGCAATTGTACTACAAATTCCCAAGTGAAGTTTTCCACCTGCATCTTTCTGAACGGTGCACTGACATGGTGGAATTCACATGTTAAGACAATTAGGATTGATGAGGCTTATGGATTGCCATAGAAAGAGTTGATGAAATTGATGATTGAGGTCTACTGTCCAAGAAATGAAATTCAGAAACTGGAGAACGAGCTTTGGAAGTTAAGTGTGAAGGGGACTGATGTGGCTGGGTACATATGATGATTTCAGGAATTGTCATTGTTATGTCTAAGAATGGTTCTGGAGGAAGAGGATAAGATTGAAAGGTTCGTTTGGGGTCTCCCAGATAACATTCAGAGGAACGTGACCTCCTCTAAACCTACTCGACTTTAGGATGCCATCAAGATGGCAAACAGACTAATGGACCAAAAAGTCCGTACCTATGCTGCCAAGATTGCTGAGAACAAAAGAATGTGTGAGAACCAATCACGTGATAACCGTGTGTAGTAGCCACCCAATAAGAGACAAAATATGGCAAGGGCCTACACGGTTGGAACCAAAAAGAAGAAGGCTTATGCTGGAAATCTTCCATATTGCAATAAGTGCAAGATGCATCATTCTGGTCAATGTAACGTGAAGTGTGGAAATTATAAGAGGGTAGGCCACATGACCAAATATTGGAAGGCTTCGGTTGCTGTTGCAAACCAAAGAGCCCTAGTGGCGAACCAAAAGACCATCACTTGCTATGAATGTGGGAGGCAGGGACATTATAGGAGTGAGTGTCCTAAACTGAAAGGTCAGAACCATGGTAATCAAGCTGGAAACAATGAGGCTCGAGGAAGGGATTATGCCTTAGAATGAGAAGTTAACCTAGATTCGAACGTCATCATGGGTACGTTTCTTCTCAATAATTGTTACGCATCTATGTTATTTGATTTTGGAGCCGTTAAAAGTTTTGTGTCGACTACCTTTAGTTCTCTAATTGATGTTGTCCCGACTAAACTAGCCGTTAAAAGTTTTGTGTCGATACTATACTTAGAGGGTGTACGTTAAACTTATGAGGTCACCCGTTTAATATTGATTTAATACTTGTAGATCTCGGTAGTTTTGATGTCATTATTGGTATGGATTAGCTATCCAAGTATCACGGCGTGATTATCTGTGATGGGAAGGTTGTACGTATTCCCTATGGGAATGAATAGTTGCTAAAACAAGGAGACAGACATGAAGATAGAAGGAATTCGAGGTTGAGCATTATTTTGTGCATCAAGACTTAGAAATATATTCAGAAGGGGTGCCATGTCTTCCTGGCACAAGTTACATAAAAGAAAGCAAAAGACAAGTCGGAGGACAAGCGACTTGAGGACGTGCCCATCGTACGGGATGTTTCGACTGTCTTTCCAGACAACTTGCTAGGACTTCTGCTAGCTCGACAAGTCGAATTTCAAATTGACTTAGTCCCCAATGTTGCACCTGTAGCACGAGCTCCGTATACATTAGCCCTGTCAGAGATGCAAGAATTGTCCGCCCAACTACAAGAACTTGCATAAAAAGGATTTAAAAGACCTAGTTCCTCACCCGGGGGAGCTCCGATGTTGTTTGTCAAAAAGAAAGACAAATTGTTTAGGATGTGCATCGATTATCGTGAATTTAACAAGTTAACCATAAAGAATCGATATCCACTTTCGAGGATTGATGATTTGTTTGATCAACTTCAAGGATCAAGTATCTACTCTAAGATTGACCTGAAACCTAGTTATCACCAACTTAGAGTTTGCGAAGAAGACATTCCAAAAACGGCGTTTAGGACTCGTTATGGTCACTACGAGTTTCAAGTAATGCCTTTTGGATTAACCAACGCACTAGCGGTATTCATGAACTTGATGAATCGGGTGTGCAAATCGTATTTGGATAAGTTTGTAATTGTGTTCATCGATGATATTTTGATCTACTCTAAGAACTAGAAGAAACATGAAGAATATTTAAAGCAAATCTTAGAACTGCTAAAGAAGGAGGAATTGTACGCTAAATTTTCCAAGTGCGAATTTTGGCTTTTGAAAGTGCAATTTCTCGGTCATGTGATTGATAGAAAAGGCATACACGTTGATCCTGCTAAGATTGATTCAATCAAGGATTGGACATAACCTAAGACTTCGACAAAAATTCGTCAATTTCTAGGTCTTGCCGGATATTATCAACGGTTTATCGAGGGTTTTCAAAGATCACTAAACCAATAACCAAGCTAACTCAGAAAAGCGTGAAGTTTGATTGGGGGGAGAAAAAAGAGGCGGCATTCCAGTTGTTAAAGCAAAACATGTGTAGTGCTCCGATTATGTCATTGCCAGAAGGACCGGAAGACTTTGTAGTTTATTGCGATGCTTCGCACAAAGGATTAGGTGCGGTTTTAATGCAAAAGGAGAAAGTCATAGCTTACGCATCCCGCCAACTTAATATCCATGAGAAGAACTATGTTACTCACAATTTAGAACTTGTAGCTGTAGTATTCGCTCTAAAAATTTAGAGACACTATTGTATGGCACGAGGTGTGTTGTGTTCACTAATCATAAGAGTTTACAACATATTCTTGATCAGAAGGAGCTAAACATGAAACAACATCGATGGTTTGAGCTATTAAGCGATTACGATTGTAAGATTCGTTACCACCCAAGAAAGGTGAACGTAGTGGCTGATGCATTAAGCTAAAATAAAAGGATTAAGCCTCTACGAGTTCGAGCCTTGGTAATGACAATCGATTTGAACCTCCCATCCCAGATCTTGAATGCTCAAGCAGAATTAATGAAGGAAGAGAACGTTAAGGAAAAAAACCTCTATGGCATGAACAAAGAGTTCGACACATGTGCCGATGGAACACTCTTTATTAAGAAACAGAGTTGGGTGCCACGTTTTGATAGATTGAAGGACTTGATCATGAATAAGTCACATAAGTCTAAATATTCTTTCCATCATGGATCAGATAAGATGTATCATGATCTTAAGAAGTTATGCCGGTGGCCCAATATTAAGGCAGAAATTGCCACCTATGTTTGTAAGTGTCTGACGTGTGCCAAGGTTAAGGCTGAATATCAAAAGCCATATGGATTGTTGGTACAACCCGAGATTTCCTAGTGGGAGAGAAGATAACAACGGATTTTGTCACGAAACTGCCAAAGACGTCAAGTGGTCACGATACCATTTGGGTTATTGTAGATCATGTTACCAAATCTGCACATTTACTGCCAATGAGAGAAATAGATTCAATGGAGAAAGTTAACGAGATAGTACTTAAAGAAGTAGTCTCGAGGCATGGAGTGACAGTTTTAATTATCTCAGATAGAGATAGCATATTCACATCTCATTTCTGGCAGTCGCTTTAGAAAGCCTTAGGTACTCAGTTAGAAATGAGTACGGCTTATCACCCGCAAACTGACGGTTAAAGTGAAAGGACCATACAAACGTTAGAAGATATGCTAAAGAAGGAACATGAAGAACAAGAAGAAACATTAAAAACATTTGAAGCAATTCTTGAAACTGCTAAAGAAGGAGGAATTGTACGCTAAATTTTCCAAGTGCGAATTTTGGCTTTCAAAAGTGAACGTTCCTGGTCACGTGATTGATAGCAAAGGTATACATGTTGATCCTGCTAAGATTGAGTCAATCAAGGATTGGGCATCACCTAAGACTCCGATAGAAATTTGACAATTTCTAGGTCTTGCCGGTTATTATCGATGGTTTATCTAAGGGTTTTTAAAGATCGCTAAACAAATGACCAAGATGACTTAAAAAGTGTGAAGTTTGATTGGGGAGAGAAAGAAGAGGCAGCATTCCAGTTGTTAAAAAGCAAAAATTGTGTAGTGCTCCGATTCTGTCATTGCCAGAAGGACCGGAAAACTTCGTGGTTTATTATGATGCTTCGCACAAAGGATAAGGCGCGGTTTTGATGCAAAAGGAGAAAGTAATTGCTTACGCATCCCACCAACTTAAGATCCATGATAAGAACTACACTACTCCTGATTTGGAACTTGGAGCTGTAGTGTTCGCTCTAAAAATTTAGAGATACTATTTGTGTGGCACGAGGTGTGTTATGTTCACTGATCATAAGAGTTTACAGCATATTCTTGATCAGAAAGAGTTGAACATGAGACAACGCTGATGGTTGAAGCTATTAAGTGATTACAATTGTGAGATTTGTTACCACCCGGAAAGGCGAACGTAGTGGCTGATGCATTAAGCTAAAAAGAAAGAATTAAGCCGCTACGAGTTTGAGCCTTGGTAATGAAAATTGATTTGAACCTCCCATCCCAGATCTTGAATGCTCAAGCAGAAGAAATGAAAGAAGAGAACGTTAAGGAAGAAAACCTCGGTGGCATGAATAAAGAGTTCGAGACACGTGCTGATGGAACACTTTGTATTGAGAAACGGAGATAGGTTCTATGTTTTGGTGGATTGAAGGACTTGATCATGTATGAGTCACATAATTTTAAATATTATATCCATCCTGGATCAGATAAGATGTATCATTATCTTAAGAAGTTGTACTGGTGGCCTAATATGAAGGCAAAAATTACCACCTATGTTAGTAAGTGTCTGACGTGTGCCAGGGTTAAGGCCGAATATCAGAAACCATCTAGATTGTTGGTACAACCCGAGATTCCCTAGTGGAAATGAGTGAAGATAACAATGGATTTTGTCATGAAACTGCCAAAGACGTCTAGTGGTCACGATACCATTTAGGTTATTGTAGACCGTGTTACCAAATCTACACATTTCCTGCCAATGAAAGAAATAGATTCAATAGAGAAGTTAACGAGACAGTACTTTAAAGAAGTAGTCCCGAGGCATGGAGTACCAGTTTCAATCATCTCAGATTGAGATAGCAGATTCACATCTCATTTCTGGTAGTCGCTTTAGAAAGCCTTGGGTACTCAGTTAGATATGTGTACGGCTTATCACTCGCAAACTAACGGTCAAAGTGAAAAGACCATACAAACGTTAAAAGATATGCCACGTGCCTGTGTGATTGATTTTGGAAAGGATTGGGATAGACATTTACCCTTAGTGGAATGTTCGTACAACAATAGTTATCATACTAGCATTAAGGCCGCACCATTCAAGACATTGTATGGTCGTAAGTGTCGATCACCTATCTGTTGGGCTGAGGTTGGAGATACTCATCTCACTAGCCCAGAGATTGTACACAAAACAACTAAAAAGATCATCCAGATTAAAAGCAGAATTCAAGCGGCTCGTGATCGCCAAAAGAGCTATGCCGATGTGAGGCATAAACCACTCGAGTTTTAAGTAGGAGACAAGGTTATGCTAAAAGTGTCACCGTGGAAAGGAGTGATACGTTTCGGTAAATGAGGAAAACTAAACCCGCTTTATATTGGACCTTTCAAGATTTTAGCGAAGGTAGGAACTGTTGCTTATCAACTTGAACTCCCGAAACAACTGCGCAGGGTTCATAGTACTTTTCACGTCTCAAATTTGAAGAAGTATTTATCCGATGAAACACTCGCCAAATTGTTGGATGAGATTTAAATTGACGACAAACTACATTTCATCGAAGAACTTGTCGAAATCATGGACCGAGAGGTCAAACGTTTGAAGCAAAGTTGTATCCCCATCGTCAAAGTCCCATGGAACTCAAGGAGAGGACCTGAATTCACAAGGGAACGTGAGGACCAATTTCAGAAGAAATACCTACATTTGTTTTCTGACCCTGTAACTGCACCGAATGCCACGACTTAACCTTTGAGGACTGTTAGCCTTAAAATATGTTGACTTATCCAGAATTACATTAGTTATCATTAGGCAAGACTCGCAGGGACTATAATTGTTAAGTTAGAATAGTTTCCCTCGTCTTGACCTATAAATACCCCCTCCATACTTCCAAGGAGGGGTGAGGATTCATTTGTATCATTTCACCAAAGTGTGTGTGTGTGTGTGTGTGTGTGTGTGTTCTTTCTCTCTCTAAAACACATACACATCTTTCCTTTTTCTCTCTCTAAATAATATGGCAAAGTTCTTGTTTATTCCTTCCCGACCTTCGGATCGAGTTTAGCTAGTGTTTTTTATCATGTACATTTGGTATCAAGAGCTAAATGGGGGTGTATTGTATTCGTGTGTGTTGTGTTTGTGGTTTCATTGTGGTTTTGAGCTTACTGTATACGGTAAATTTGAAAAATATTTCATTCGGTTGAACACTATTTGTTTTGTCTTAAACGTTTGCTTCAAATATTAGTTTTTACTTTGCTTCAAATATTAGTTTCGTCAAACGTTTTTTTTACAAATGTCTTTCTTTTTTTTTGGTTATCTCGTCAACTGCTTATTACATGCTTATATGGCTTATTCTTAGAAGTTTGACGTAGCTTATCTTTGTTCTAAAAAGTGCTTATCTTAGTTGCTTATTAGAGGTTTTGGAAGTTTAGCTTATTGTCAAGAAGTTGTTGTGGTTTATTAAAGAAAGACGTCTTAAAAGTGCTTATTCAAGCTTATCTGGTTATCTTCTTTTGTGGTCCTCACGATGAAGACAAGAAAGAAACAAAGATCTAAGGTTTTAGGAGCAAGGACGATAGTACATTTTTGGTCTCTTGTGAAGCAACCGATCTACTAAGAAAGCTTTGAGAACTGATCTACTAGTCTTCAACAACCGAACAACTTGCAACCAAACAACTTGTTTTCAAGTGTGAACCGAACTACTCACAATCATTAGGAACCGATTTACCAATTCAATAGGAATAAACTCTACACGTTTTAAGTACTTTTTGGGTTTTTTCAGTTTCGAGTGTCGGTTAACTATGGGACTTCTTTCCTATACCATTGCGATCGTGAACTCGTTTCGATCATCATGGTATATTCACATTGAATCGAAGATAACCGTATCATTCCACAAGATTAAAAAGAACAATCGTTATGAGATCTCAACGATCCTCCTTTAGGGGGAGATTGTTAGGAACTCAGTTTTTAGTAAAGTGGCGATCATTATCGATCTTACGAGCCTTTGTAATAGTTAGACAATATTATGTAATATTTAGTAAGCTAACCGGGCCGGCTTATAGAAAGTCTAAGGAAAGCCCGGCCCGACCCATATCTTGTAACTATATAAACCCTCTCCACACATGGAGAAGGTGTTGGTTGAATGCATTTCTCTCATTTTATATGTGTGTTTTTGGTGTATTCTCCCATCCACTCTCTCTAGCTTTCTCTCTCTAAGTTTTTAAGTGTGTGTGAATTTCAATATCCATCAATTGGTATCAAGAGCCATGGTTCTATCTTGCTTCCTTTAGTTTTTCATTGTGATTATTTGTGGTTTTGGTTTGTGAGCTTATTCGACTTATTTTGAGCTTATAAAGCCCACGACTTATTTTTCTTTTTCTATCTTTTTGCTTATTAGTTTAAAGTAAGGATAGTATCTTATTTCTTTTGGGCCGTGAAACTTCTTTTTGAGTTGTTAAAGTTACTGATGAGTTTAATTACTTGCATATCTCTAAAATATATCGTGGCATATTGGGCTTTCAAAAAGGTCTGTTCAAAGTTTGTTTTTATATAGTTCGTGGCATAACAAAAAAGTGAGTTCATCAGGTTGTTTATTGTTTAGAAAGGATGTGCCTTGTGGTTGAAAAACGTTTCTTATTCTAGCTTATTTTGACGTTGGCTTCTTTTTGTGGATAAGCTTATTTTCCTCAAAGACTTCAAGCTTTCTCCACAAAAACGTTGTTTAGCTTATTCAACGTCTAGCTTTTCGTAGCTTATTTTTTCGAGTCAAAAAGCTTTTATCTTCAAGCTTATTACAAGCTCCTTTGTAGCTTATTTTTCTGGGCTTATTTAAGCTTTGCTGGATTTATTGGCTTATTATTTGTGGTCACGTTTTGTGGTACGAAGCACAAACAAACTTGTCTGAAACAAGAGTCGAAGAAAGGTGCGTTCAAGGTGTTTGATATTCTGTCCAACCGAACTACTCAATAGCTTTGGAACCGAACTACTTGCAAACTGAACTACTCAATAGCTTTGGAACCGAACAACTTGTGAACCGACCTACTAAGAAGATAGTAAGAACCGAACAACTTGTTTTCGAGTGTGAACCGAACAACTTGTGAACCGAACAACTCATTTTTTTAATGAACCGAACAACTAGATTTCTTTGAGTACCGAACAACTTGTTTTACTTAGTGACAACCAAACAACTAGTGATCCTATGTAAACCGAACTACTAACTTCCTTTGTAAATCGAACTACTAATTGACTTTGACAACCTATCTACTGCTTAAGTTTGTGTGGAAACCGATTTACCAATTCAATAAGAATAAACTCTACACGTTTTAAGTTAATTCGGGTTTTCAGTTTCATGTGACGGTTAATTATGGAACTTATAATCTATACCATTATGATGGTGAACTCGTTTCGATCATCATGGTATATTTATTTCTTAGCGACGATAACCGTACCATTCCGCGAGAAATAAATAAGAATTGTTACCTTTTTTCATACTTTGAAACGAAGAAGACAGAAAGAAAGGTGGGAAAAAGTTTTGATTATTATTAATCTGAATTTTCAATTTACACTTTCAGTCCCTGGATTTGAAGACAGTTTCATCATTAGTCCTTTATTGGTCTATTAACCCTCATTGTTGAAACTACATTACACCGTTAGTCCTCGGTTCTTATAAAATAGCCGTTTGCCCTTAAAAGTGAATCGTTTGTGCACCGTTAGTCCTTATTTGAATTTTAATCAACCGATACTCATTTTAAGTTGAAAGTTTGTGCACCGTTCATCGTTTCCGCTCATTATTCATCAACAAAAGCTCAAGTTCTTCAACAACAACAACGATTAATCATTGCTTTACGGTTTCTTCTTGATTTTGTAAAATACCGTAAAAGATTTAATTCTTTTCTCGGTTTAAATCATGGATTTGTAAATTTCCATGAACGTTAATTGATTTCAAACCACAACAACAATCACTTAATCTACAAAAGGTCCACAAATTTAATTTCACACATCAATTATTTCAAAATGTTTAACATGAAGGAGTCAGTTTACAATCCGCAATCACAGATTCAAAGTGTTCCTCATCATGTTTTAATGTTTCATCTACAAGCTTCTCAAGTGATTTATCCTCAACCATCAATGGTTCATTCACAATCATATCAAGTGATTCATCCTCAATCATTTCAAGTGATTCATCCACAATCATCTCAAGTGATTCATCAACAAACATCTCAAGCACTCATCTATCTCTCTACAATCATTAGCAGATCCTATACAACTTGATTCAAGCCTTCTTGTACCATACTTTCTTCCAACTGATGATCCACTTGAATGCTTAAACAAAGCTTTGACATTCATGAGTACCATACTTGCTTTAAGTTACCCATCATCCAACAATCAACTAGAGA
>BQNB010042181.1:19494-27954 GCA_026074375.1 Tanacetum coccineum | reverse complement strand
ACCATCAGACTCATACTCATATTCCTCATCAGTATAACCATGAACAGACATCTTAACAACCAAGAGCAAAAAATAAAAAAGATACTAAGAAAGAAAATAACAAAAAATAACTCAACTGAGCCAAAATAGTTCCCAGGATTCCACACCACTCAAACGGTGGTAGGTCAAGGGCCAACTCAGGTAAGGGTCCAGATATTTAAAGGGAGAGACAAGAAGAGATAAAGGGGTGTTACAGAGCTTTAAGCAGCGGAATCCAACTCCTTACCACACCTTGATTCACTTAGTCAAGGTGACCAATCAACCAGAATCACACCACGAAACCCTAAATTTCAAGATTTAGGGAAATCGCCTCAATAATCCAAAAAACCACCAATAACGCAAGATCTATCAATTAACCACAGTTAATTGACCCGAGGAGTTTTAAAACAACAAACCCCCAAAAATTAAGAACCCTAATTTTTCCAAAAAAACAATTAGGATCAAGAATCAATCGATTAACAAAAAACCCCCAAATTTTTGAAACCCTAATTCCCAAAAATCTTTAATCAAAGCAAGATTCAAATGAACCTGGCTCTGATACCATGAACAAATTATGAAATCTTATTAAAACTACTGATCTTGAATCTCAATTCAAGATCTAACAAAACAACCAACTCAGAATCGATCACAAGATTTGATCTCAATCAACACAAACGGTTACCACTGCTAATCAGGTGTAACCCTTTTGACTAATTATCAAAAGTTCTATTACAATGAAATTAACAACAAATTTGATCGATTGTAGAGAGAGAACAATAGAGAGAAAATTAGGATTTCTTTTTTTATGAATGAGAAGACTGCACTTCTTCTCCTTATATACAGCCCCAACAATCACTCCTTGACAGCAATAGCCCTTCACCTTTTAAGCATTACCCAAAACCAGCTAAACCTCCATTTAGCTACAAAACAAAAAATGACAAATGACACAACTAGTCCCTCTACTTTTTCCAGGCTAGAGTTAATACTTTTAACAAAATTATATTACTTTGTTATTACATATGAATATATGATGCGTCAATATTTAATAGAAGATCAATTTTTATGTTCTTATAGCTTCTGTTCTTAGTTTCCCATTATCATGTTACAATTTGACAACTTTATTTAAACAATTGCCCATGATCACATAAACCTTGTTTTGATGTAGTTCTGTAAATGAGTTACAAAGGTGATTTTGGGATTTTAAATCTAATTAACCATTAACACGAGTACACAGCGGAAAGTAAACATGTATAGAATAACAAAATTAACAAGATTTGAGGCGCATACATTTTAGCACGAAATGATACACCGCTTTAAGCAATAACCGTTTACACCGTCTTGAATATACTCGTATGTATAACACCACGCGTAACCATAAGAATCAAGGTATGATTCCTCTATTGTTTTCACAAACACTATAACAATCTTAGCAAACACACATTAAATTCTAGTAACTTGTAGGTGAAAAAACCAAACATCAATTCCGTCTTTTTATCTATCAATCACGAACAAAACCACCACTGTGAATGGTAGTCATTGCAAACAAACACCCCTAAGTTGTTTGTTCGTTCCAACACGACCAAGAAGGCAAAACTGAATCCCTTAGAGGTTTTAATTCGTACGATCACAAGAAGCACAGGACGATTTTCTTAGGTTTTTAGTTTTTGCAAGTCCTTGTAATAATGAAAGCCATAAGACCCTATATATAGACCTTGTTACTTGGTGAGCAAGTAAGCTCTCCTAATCCCACATGGAATGGGAAACGCAGCCGACTAGGAGAAGGAGAGGCAAACAGCACCCTTCTAAACTTCGGTTTTTCATATTCAGTCCCTTAACTCTTTAACGACTAATATTAAACCTTGTTAACTTTTAACGTACATTTGTTAATCACTTAATATATAACACAATATATTTTATCTCGTTATACAGCATATAACGAGTGCATGCCCCTTAGGCTCAAAACATTTATGGACATAATATACTTATACTTGTTCACATTCCAACAGCCCCACTTAACATGTATAAATAATATAATAACAAGTGGTAAGTCTAGACAATACCCAATGCTCCCAGAAATATCCGAGTGTGAAGTTCCAAAAACACGACAAAATAGATTATGAAATTTACTATTCCCTTTGTTTCTGATACCAGTGTTAGAATGGATATGGATCAAAGTCGTTCTCTTATTTAACGATTCTTTTTCTCGTATATGTAACTAATCAAGATTACCGAAAATCAATGAGACACATCTACATGAGTTTTCAGGTACGGCCATACACACATCTGATTAATTCTACGAGGGGCCCAGTGGATTCATTCTTCAACATTTGAAGGAACAAATTCTTTATTGACTACAAGTGTCATGTCACCATGCTTCATAATCACTTCTGAAATAATCCTTAATAGCTACCTTATTCAGGATAAGTAGAACCAAATCAAGAAGGATAATCCACACATGCAAGACCTACTTGCATCTCAAATCTAAGGATTTTGTAAATAAAATCACTTACAAGATTTACTTAATGATGCCGATCCATAAAGTAATATTCTTGTTAGTTGGGGAAATCCAATATTCATCTAATGAATATCATGTGAGTTTGGTGGACTCATCCTTTATATCCAAGATATCACCAATCACTCAGAATTGTCTTAGTTTAACAGCATTCCTATATTGTTAATCGACAACGGATTAATTTAGAATAATGAAAATATTATTCATGGATTAAACATGCAAATATAGGACACAATTTAAGATATAAAATAACAAAAAGTACCAAGTATCATTATCAAAAAAATAAATTGTTCAAACATCCCTAATCCATATACTAACACAGATCTACAAGAAACTAACACTAAAACTAAGAACCCAAGCTCCTAGCATTGAGTAAGCTTCACTTGGTAAAAGCCTTCGAAAAGGATCATCCAGATTGTTCATCTAAGTAAACTTTAAAAGGAATTTTTATTTCGCCATGCAACACTTTCGCGAACATATTGATAATCTCGTATGTATGTCTGGCGCCCTATCTGAACCCCCGGTTCGTTAGCGAAATGTAGTGCGGCTGAATTATCGCAAAACATCTTAATAGTTGTTTATTATTGGTACAATACCAAGCCCTAAAATAAACTTCCTAATCCAAACAACTTCCATTGCAGCTTCTGAAGCAGCTATGTATTCAGCTTTCTGTAGCCAGACATTGCAGTAGTACTTAATGCTTAGAACTATCAGTCCACTCGCCTCCATTCAAAATGAAAAGATATCCTGTCTCAGATTTTGTATCATCTCTATCAGTCTCAAATCCAGCATCGCAATAGCAATCAACTCGAAGTTCAGGATTTCCACCATAAACCAAGAACATATCTTTAGTATTCCTTAAATACTTAAAAATGGTTTTCACAGCAGTCCATGAGGTTTAACAGATTCTGTTTGAAAATGCTTTTATATTTCGCGAACTATCATCAGTCTAGTGCATCTACTGCATATAATAATGAAAACCCACACCGAAGCATAAGGTACATTTTGCATACCTTCACCTCTTCAATGGTTGAAGCACCTTGTGTTTTTTGTTCCAGTAAATCTTTCTTGCATGGGGATGTGACCACGTTGGAATTATCCATCCTATATCTCTTCAAGATCTTATCCATGTAAGCACTTTGACTAAGTCCAATCAATCGCTTTGACCTATCTCTAGATTTTGATTCCAAGAATAAATGATGCTTCCCCCAAATCTTTCATAGCAAAACACTTGAAAGAAAAATCCATTACACTTTTGTAAACAACGGAATGTAGATTTTCCGTGATTATTATGTCACAACATTATAAATGATGAATGTAAACATTAACTTCCCACTAGCCTTTGATATACACATGGCTCATCATATTGTTGAGTAAAATCGAAACATTGTGATTTCCTCATTAAATCTTTTTTATTCCAAGCTTCTTAGATCTTGCTTAAACCATAAATGGATCTATTTGAAACTTGCATACTTTTTTTGGATGTTTAGCTCAACAAAACCTTCAGTTGCACCATAATAAATGTCTTTCATCATGATGACCATATAAGAAGCATTTTGCCTCCATATACCATACTCAGAAACAAGATCGTCGCTATTGATATGAAAATCCCTAATAGCCCTAATGTCATGACGGTGAACGTTTCTTCATAATCAACCCCGTAGAGTTGAGTATAACCCTTTGCTACAAGACGAGCTTTATAGGTGTGTACATTGCCATCCATGTCAGTCTTTATCTTAAAAAGCCACTTACTCCCTACAGTCTTACAATTAGGAGGAAGATCGACCAAGACCCATACCAAATTATCTGTCATGGATTGCATTTCCACATTCATAGCATCGATCCAATTGTCAGATTCTGGATCCAACATAGCAGCTTTATAGCTAGTGGGTTCATTAAGATCCCCTAGACTATGCTCCTCCACCTCTACATTTAGACATAAGCGTTCTGGAGCTCGATGTGTCCTTTAGGTAGAACTCCTGCAGGATTTTAGCTGCTGGTCTTGTCATCCTAATTATAAAAATAAAAATGTTGTCATGCAAAAAGTTCAAGAACAGATGTTGCATCATGATTGGTATATTATTTCACCTTGGAAAGATATAAGTTTTTGCATACGCGATATATTTACGAAGAAGAGAACCAAGCAATGAAGCAAAATCACGGTCATTCCTGGGATCAAGTCTCAACCTTATGACTAACGAACCACTCTTTCCATCCGGATCTACGAAGCTAAAACTTTGAGGTTCTGCCCCAATTCCATAAAATCAACCCTCACATTTAAACACCCAATGGAATAAACAGATCTACAGGGAGAAGTACACACCTTTAAGTTTTTTCAAAGCTTGTGAAGTATCCCCATTGCCAGCATGCAGCTGCAAGAGAAAGAAAGCACATTACACTTGATTCTCCACGTGAACACAAAACCTGTAAGATAAAATTAGATATATAAGTGAGGTTATGTAGCTCCTTAAGAATACTTACTATATAAAAATGATCAAATCCAACTAATATAACTTTAGTCATCATTATCAAAAGTTTCAGGACTGTTTTGCAGTAATGGGTAAAGGCTACACTTTAATAAATAAGTGGGTCCATATTGTCCATTTAATTTAATGGTCCTGGAAAAGACCATGTTTAAAGATTGGGTTTTACAGCAAAAGGATATGCGACACAGATGCCCTTAAAAGAGGTAAGCCACCACTAGAGCATTAAGGCAATATAGCTCTAGTAGAAATAATATTCACTTACTGACATAATGTATTCCGAAACTCGTTTAGGCTTGTCAAGTAATATGAAAACCAAATCAAACAGTGATAACAGAGCAGCATTGATTTTCAAATTCTCATTCACAGTTTTCGCCCGGCTGCAACCAAGATAAGCAATCAGTACAAAATTCCCTCCAAGCAATTTGACAATAAAGTTTAGTGATAATTAAGAATTGAAACCCTTAAAAGTAATAGATACTTGTAATGGCCACCAACAGGGTTTGCTGCTGCTAAAACAGTAGTTTGAGCCGATAAACTTGCTACTAGTACTGCCTTGGCAACTGAGACACATTGTTGCTCCATGGCTTCTAGTAGAGACTGGTGGTTATAAATGTCAGCAGATATTTCTATATAGTATTTACGTAATAACCCTTTTTATTGATATTTGAGGTCTTAATTCAAGACTAACCTGGTGTTCTATAGACATTTTATCAAATTCGTCGATACAGCACAGTCCCCTGTCTGCCAGCGCCATAGCACCTGTTGAAAAACACCAACCTCAGATTAACTATGACCCTAGTACATGTAAGAAATAAGAAGATATTAAGAACATGTTGCCAGTAATTAAACATGCTTAGAATATAATCTCTTTTTTATGTAAATAAAGGACATGTTAATGTAGCCATTTTCAAATCATAAAAGAGGAAAGAAAAAAACATATAGACATTGAATCCTTCACCACGGTAACTGTAAGTCCAACACTTGTTGTGGCATTCCCACAAACATATATACCTCGTGGTGAAACTGAAGCTGCTGCTTGCAGTAGCTGAGTCTTTCCTAATCCAGGATCGCCTAATATGGGACATATGGAGGTCACAGGGTCAGTTTACAATATGAAATTACAAATTTACATAAATCCAAAACAAAATCTATGTAAAACTTTGATTAACAGACTCGAGGAGAAAGAAATATAGCGTTAGTCTAAAGTAATTTTACTGAAACTCTTAGGAACTTCATGTGTTTATTTTCAATAATGAAGACACATCTAAATACACCTACTGACCGTAGCAGGACTTGATCCCATAAGTACAACCTCTTGGCTGATGGGCCACCTTAATACCGCAAGGCTATAAGTCAGTTGACACGTCATGTATTTGCTTGAAATACACAACTAGCGAATATAGCATTTGAAAAGGCATGATGTCAATCATTTCCAAAATCAATATCAAATTACAAATTTTAGACAAATCCAGCACTAGAAAACAATGAAAGTGCTTACACCTCATCAGAAAAGAATTAGGGCCTGTTTGTTTTGAGGGTATGGAATGAGAGGAATGTAATCACTCCTAATTACACTCGTTTGGTATCCAACATATGGAATCAAAAGTAAAAAAATGATGTCAGTAGAATCATAGATTCATTCCATGCTAAAGTGAGTAGTATCACTGTATTTTTTTTCAACTTATCCTTCTCCTCTAATTCTAGTTTTATCTTATAATCAAACATTTTTTTCTTATTTATTTGCTAAATCTTGTTTATGTTATACAATAACCTGTTGAGGTTTGTAAGATTTGTTTCTATTCTTGTCACCTTTGTTGGAGCTTGTTAATAATCATCACCGGAGATGGTCATCATTATCATCAAATTTGTGTCATTGGCATCACCGGATCTCCTTCATTGTCGGTGTCCTCGACCTTTCTTGTTGAACCTTTCAAATAGAATATATTACAAATATATAGGAGGTGATGAGTTCAACCAATATTTATTTCTTGCACTACAAGATCCTTTTCTTTGTGTTAAATTTGGATACGAGAGTCCAGAATCCAGATGGACATGATGAAGGTTTCTTGGGTTATGCCTTCTGCATCTTTTGTGTGCATTTACTAGTTTTTATTTTTTTTCTTTACCCACTTTTTAGGTTGCATCATCAGATGTGAAAATATGAATAAAAAAGTTTTACATCTAAAAAGTTAAACCAAACAATGATATTGGTAATGATATACGAAACACATACCATTTCCATTGCACCTAATATCTATACCGAAACCCTTAGTGATTTCGGGTAGTAAACCAAACGGCCCGTTAGAAAACCTCATACCAACAATGATCGCATGGATGTCTCCTCTGACAGGAACTTTATTCTGATCGATTGAATGCTTTCTTACACCCAGTTGCATACACTTCAGACCCTGTATTTTCGCATATCCTGTTTGTTACTTTGTTTTCTATGAGCACACAAAGTAATTCGCAAGTGAATGTTATATTTTCAAAGAAGACTCTATACAGCCTTGAATCAAAGGTTATAGTAGCTGTAGACTATTGGGCTGACATGATATGGAATATGTTTATCAAAGGTTATAGTAGATGTAGACTATTGGGCTGACATGATATGGAATTTTTTTTTTTATGTGGAACCACTTTGTGATTAGCATAAACGAGTTGGATAGAGACCCGCGCGGGGCTAATTTATTGTATTGTTCTTAATAACATACCAAAGTTACAAATGCATATGTATTTAATATGTCGAAAGTCATTGTGAATTTTTAAACATTAGAGTTAGCTTGTTTTACTCCAACCATGGTTTTTCAATGATTAACATCTTAAATCATGATTCTTTAATAATACATATATAACTAAACATTTATATATAAGCCTACTTAGTTTTGTATGATTCATCAGCAAAAAATGAGTAAATATATATGTCCAATTGTCAATGGACTAAATGAAACACACTAAAGAAGCTTACTAAGGTCCAATAACAACGTTCCGCCCACTAAATAAAAACACAATAAATGGACCAAGAAAGAGCCTTAAGTCCAATGTTTGGTTTATGGGTTTATTATGGGTTTGAGTTTAAAATTTTGAAATCTAATGTTTGGTTGTATTTTTGAATCATGGGTTTAGGATGCAACCTCTCATATGAGGGGATGTATTAAAGTAGAGGGGGTAAGTGGGTTTTATAAAAAATGTGGGATTAATTTTTTTTCCACCTCTCATCTTATTTTTACCCACTAAATTTTAAATATAAATAATTTTTTAATTTATATCTTTTACTTAGTAAAGGAAAACGTTAAGTATGATATTCGTATTTCAAAAAAATCAAATCATACTTTATTAAGTAATACTTTTTAATTTAGTATTTTTTTATTTAGATAAAATAAAAAAAATAGTTAAATATTTCTTAATTTAGCCAAAACGTATATAAAAAATCGTTCTAATACTAAG
>BQNB010042181.1:9494-16994 GCA_026074375.1 Tanacetum coccineum | reverse complement strand
GCTGATATGAAATTATAAATTGAGGCTCTCATATGTGGCATTCTTAAGTAAATGAGTAAATATTGTGTGCTATATTATTCCTCATCTTAGGTAATTAGAGATAAAACGTAATATAAGCAATCACAAACAACACTTTAATAAGCACTTACAAATAAGCGGACTACCACCTGCATATGTAAGCAATAAGCAGTTTGAAATAAGTGATCTCACAACCCCATTATTTGAAGCATATAAGCATTTTTAATTGTTTGGGTTGTTTAGTATGGCTTATTCAGTGTAATGGGTTGTTTGGTATTCCTTATTCAATAAAAAAATTGCTCAGCACAAAATAGGAAAAAAAATATAGATTTATTCAGATCAAAAAAATACCCACGACATGACGCCCAACACCTAAGCTCATATAAAAAAAATTATTAAACATGAGACCGAGGGTAGGTTTTATAAATTTTCTTTTTTTTCCTATTTATATTAAACTTCAACATTTTTTATAAAATCGTGCGTATATCAGAAGCATTGCAATATTTGGCTCGTTTTGTTCGCAATGCGAAGATCTTTACGAGGGTATTTTTTATCTGAATGAATAGGTAGATATATGTTATATATTTGATGAATAAAGTTTATTATATAAAAGAGTCGTAAATAGTTAAAAGTCGAGGGTTCATTTTGTAAGTTTTTTTTTTGGGCCGGGTTTTTTTTCGCGCGTTGCTGCGGGGCGTTAATTTTTCGCGTGTCGTTGCGGGCCATTAATTTTTTAATTTTGCGTGGGTTTATTTTTTTGGTCTCATGTTTAATAATTTGATTTTTTTGCAATATTGGGCTCGTTTTGTTCGCAATTCGAAGATCTTTCTGTGGGTATTTTTTGGTCGGAATGACAGATATGTGTTATATATTTAATAAATAAAGTTTATTATATAAAAAAATCGTAAATAGTTAGAAGCCGATGGTACGTTTTGTAAATTTTCTTATTTTTTATATTTATATTAAACTTCAACATTTTTTATAAAATCGTGCGTGTATCAGAAGCATTACAATATTAGGCTCATTTTGTTCGCAATGCGAAGATCTTTACGAGGGTATTTTTTATCTGAATGAATAGGTAGATATATGTTATATATTTGATGAATAAAGTTTATTATATAAAAGAGTCGTAAATAGTTAAAAGTCGATGGTTTATTTTTTAAGTTTTTATTTTGGGCCGGGTTTTTTTTACTTGGGTCGCTGTTGGGCTCATTTAGCCCACCACATAAAACGACGTCGTTTCTTTTGAGTTTTGTATAAAAGAGTAGTAAATAGTTAAAAGTCGATGGTTTATTTTGTAAGTTTTTATTTTGGACCGGATTTTTTTTTACTTGGGCCGCTGTTGGGCTCATTTAGCCCACCACATAAAACTACGTCGTTTCTTTTGAGTTTTGAATATAAGTAAATGTAGGCCCAAATTTTTTTTCCACCTCTCATCTTATTTTTATCCAGTAAATATAAATATAAATAATTTTTTAATTTATATTTTAATATATAATACATCTTTTAATAATATTTTCTCTCTCATATCTTAAATCCAAATTCAAATCATAAACCAAATTCAAATCCAAATCATAATCATAAACCCATCTACGAACCAGACCCTTATAATCTTTGGTTTCTTTTTATAGCTCTTATTTGTAGTAATATGTGCTTATATCTCAGTTTATTTGGTTTCTTTACCACGCTTGTTTCAGCAAGCTGTATTTCTTGTTTATGCAAGATTTACAACAAATGTTAAGTAACATTCAGTAAACTCAGGTTACCATCCTTAAACATAGGTTGATAATGGTAATGAACTAGTTATTACTAGTACTTGTTAGTACTGTAGCAAAGCCTAGATGTTCTTAAACATTGTTGTGTGTTCCTAAACAAGCTTTCTTAAGCTTATAAGTTGCATCAACTTTAGTTTTATTTTAAGCATTAAAACAATCTTTAATTGTAAGCGAGTTTTCGAGCTTGAGATTGAGTTGATAAACAAGCCTATCAAGTTACCTTTGAGCTCGAACAAAAAAAAATCTTAAGACAACCAAGTAACAATCTTTTACTTAGTAAAGGAAAATGTCAAGTGGGATATTCGTATTTCAAAAAAATCAAATCATACTTTATTTAGTAATATTCTATTTATTTTTATTTTATTTTTATTTTATTTTTATCTTATTTTTTTAAACTAATTTAACTTAAAGACCTTAATTACTTCTATATTTGGCCAAAACATATAAAAATTCGTTTTTATACTTTTTTCAATAAAATTGTGTACAAAAATCTATGTGTCAACATTATAATAAAAAAAATTAAGTAAGGCGGAGTTAATCGACAAAGAGTTTAGGGGTTAAAGTGAAAATTGAAACAAATAAAAACAGCCCTTTTAAATAAAACTTCCAAATCCCTAAACACTTACGTCTCACACACCACCCTTTATTCCCAAATCGATTCTCACATAATCATTCAATCAATCGAACAAACCCTTCTTCAAATTGATTCAAGGTATTATCCTTTATTCCGTTTTATGCTTATGTGATTATGATTCTTTAGATTTGTGATTGTTAAATGAGTTGATCACCGTTAGAACCTGTTGATTATTGAATCGTTTGATGCTTATATGACGTTATGATTATGATCGTTTAACTTTGGTCACCTTTAATTGCAACTATTTTTTTGGTTGACCATTGTTTTGTTTTTGGTGCTTTCTTAAATTCATTGAAGCGGGTCACTTTTAAAGTTGTGTGGAGCGGGTCTGGTCAAGACTAGGTCCTAACCCGTGAAGTTTCAAAAAGTTACTTGGTGGACCCAGTTCCACTAGCATGGGATTTGTAGGTCTAAACACGATGTTGAGATCAAAAGTTAAAAAAATCATGGTTGGAATGGTGTGGTTAACTGTGTTAGTATATTTAAGAAAATGATGAAAAACTTGATGGTGAAGCAACTCTTGACAAAGTTTTGGCCATGAGAACAAAACTACATTTGTTTTAAAGTTCATGAACCTGTTTTCATATTGTCTGCAAAGCAATATGCTTACTTACCATTCAGACTACACATGTCATCAATCATGTTTTATTCTTTATGTTTTTAACCAAAAAATGCACTTCTTTCAAATTACAGGTGTTATAATCGCAGATTCCAAGGACTGAATTTGCTGCAGTATTGTAAGCTTATAGTTTTTGTCGTCCTGATTAATATTGTTTTAACAAATTTCATATATAATCGTGTCTTGATATTCTGTCCCGAGTCACCACCCCTGTTCTGATAATATAAGGCAATATTAGGTTTATTAGTACATTAGAATAGACTGTTATAAAAGTTCATGACATGTTTTAGCCGATATTGTCATAAAGTGAATTGTATGGTTAGTATATCTTATGTAACGACATGTAGGTTAGACAGGGATATCAAAGACAGAGATTAAATAAACCTTATAAACCAAAAGTTAATTTGAATGTTAAATATTAGCATCATCATTTGGTCATACTACTTTTTTGATACAAGAAGTTATGATCATGATGCTCCACTAATTGATTAGTATTGCATGGTTTTAAAATGTACCTTAAGTACTTTAGTACTCTCATTTCCAAATCATTTGGTCAAGAGTGAATGATCGTCTAATCGTGTTTGTTATTAAATTTATGAAAGCAATAACTCAAATTTTAGTTAGACTAATTCTTAGAACTTTGGCAATGATGTCAGTTCAAAGGTCTTCAGCAAATTGCTCAAGAGAAGATCGATCCTCATGTAGAAAAAATAGACAAGATGGATTCTTTTCCACATGTAATACCGATCAGAAATGCTATCACTTTTATCAACAACAATTAGTCATACACTTTGCACACACTCGTCTCTTGGCTTGGCATACTGTAATTAAAAAAAAGTATTGTCTTCGAAAAGAACTCATATCGGTTCGTTACAACACTCGGTATTCTCTCATGGCCAATTATATGTAGTCGTGTCGAGAATAAAGAGCAAGAATAGACCTTATGGATATGTGTCTCGAACTAATAGTGTAAAAGGATTAGACACCGTGTTGCGAGTTTATAGTGCGTGAGAATGTATTGTCTAATAATTCGTTTGATATCTTGGTATAATAGAGGCTTTAGATTTAACACGGCTTGGAGGTTCTTTTATGTGGAAGAGCCCACGTGATCAGCAATACCTTAGAAATAATAGTTATCCGTACCTGAAGGTACATTTTTTCTTTCCACTTACCATTTACTCAAAGGCTATGAATGTGCTTTTAGTAATATCGTTTTGCAATCCTCTGAGCTTCTTATGGCTTATTTTTAATGGTTTGAATTGGAAATTTAAATATAAATAAGGTTGTAACATAATTATTAGTGAGGTACTCCCTTCGTCCCAAAATAGTCATCCTCGTTTGACTTTTTAAAGTCTTTCTTTATCAAATTTAATCTCTAATACTTCTGTTTGTGTTGTATAATACTTAATGAAAATTCACCCCCCCCCCCACCAACCACACCCCACAAACCCACACCAAACAAAACCCCCCCCCCCCCCCCACACACATTTTAAACAACCCCCCCCACAAAAACTGAGGTACTCCATCCGTCCAAATTGTTATCTTCATCTGGATTTTTAAGTTCTTTCTTTATCAAATTTAATCTCTAATACTTCTGTTTGTGTTGTATAATACTTAATGAAAATTCATATCAATGAAAAATACATTTAAAAACCAATCAGTTCATATAATTTACATCAAGTATTATATACATAAACGAAAATATTTAAGATCAAAGTTGAGAAAAATAGACATCAAAAAGTCAGAAGAAATTTATAAGGGACGGAGGGAGTAATACATTTTTGTTAATATTTCAATATTAGACTGTTGACAAATCATAAGTGATTTGGGAAGAAACGGTCTTGAGAATGAGATTTGTTTGGTAAGGTATAATCTTTTACACAAGGATCTAATTCCTTAGTGAATCTTACGTCTTATTTTGCAGATTCCTCACCTGAGGCCCACTGAATACAAAAGGTCCAGGCTATCAAGGAACAACGGTTTAATAGTGCTTATGGTGGTGTGCTATCTTCTGCTTTTGTACAAGAGAGGTTTGTGAACTTTTCACTTGTAAATCTCAAATCTGTCTTAAGGGGTGTTTGGTTGCAGCTGTCAAAAAGGTTGTTTGGTTGTTGCTGTCTAAAGATGGTGATTGTAGTTATCAATTTTACACAGAATCTTAACTAAGATAGTGCTTTAATTTGCCAAGAATTCTTTCAGTACAGTGACGTAATGACATTACTCTTTACAGTGACGTAATGAAAGTCGAATGACGTAATGACATTACTCTTGACAGTGATGTCGCTTATAATGACTTAAATGGAACAATACCACTAGAAAGGTAAGATTTCATTCTTCTGATTCATCTTATTTTCTCTATTTTTATAGCATGATTAAGTTACTAAACTTAAACTGTCCTGATAATATTTGGAGTTTTGGACAATAATGCAGTCTCTTCTTGCCAGTCAATTGAAGGGGAATATCCCACATGAACTACGAAATATCACTACTCAGGAAGTAAAACAAACTCACGGAAAGTAGTACGGATTAGACTTGAGACAAAGTTTTTAAAAAAATACTGTTAATGTCTATAATCAGGTTGAATGCTACTGGAAGAATGATGGTATAACCAGGAAGTAAAACAAACTCAAGTCGTAAGTCGTAATTGTTATTTACATTCAGTAACGTGTCTTAAATCTTGTGGATGGTGGTGTATATTGTCTTAAATTTTGTGGATGACGGTGTATATTTTTTCCTGAATTAGAATATATGTTCTATCATATTTTATTCTGAGATTCATTTATGATACAATTGCAGAACACAACAAAGTCTTGGACGAGTTTATCCTCTCAACAGCCGGTAAGATGAATTTTCCTATTATTTTCAGCCATCAGTTTCATGGAAAATTAAAAAAAAATCAGATGTTTATCTTGTGCTACATTTTTGCAATCTCAGCTACTATATATCTTTGTAATATTTTCTTTGATGGTTGTACTACAGAGAAGTTTCAAACCGAAATCTGCAAAAGTTGGGCAGCTAAGATCATTCCCAGGAGAAATTCAAGGTTGGCAAGGAAACTGAACTAATTCGACTTGTCATCACCTTGTGGTAGATGACACATGTCACCCATTAATTTTGTTTACCTTTTGAAGAAAATTTTTGATAAAATTTGTATTCAGTTTGGCATCTTATAATCCAAACATTGTTGCAACAGTTTTATGATATTAGAGATTTGAAGTTATCTTTTTTAACACACTAGCTTTAGCTTTAAGCTATGAGATATTTTGCGCTTTTTTTAGGCTATCTTATGTTCTTATTTTACGCCAACAATTAAAACCATTTAGGACATATTAATTTGTTTGTATTTTAATCCATAATAATATAAAATAAAAAAATTTAATAAAAAAACCCGTGCGTGCACGGGTGTTATAACTAGTTTGAAAGAAAGATGTTTGAAACCCATGATACACATAATTTATTGAATCCAGTAAAACCAAGTTCTTCAAAACTATCATAACAAGATACTATAAAATTGCTGAAGTAGATGACAATGTTATTTCAACTTGACGACTCTAACAGACTTGGTCGTGGAGCCGAGAGATATCCCTGAGAAAACAAAACAGGAAGCGAGTACAGAGTTACAAATTACAATTCAAGAAACAAACAAAGTGAGAAGTGAGCAAAAGACAAGTTTAAGATTAGAGGAATGTATAGTGCAAGTAGGATGCGGACCCTAGAAAAGGTTGACATGCAATGGTAATTCATTTACGAGTTAGAAAGCTTAGTAATGCAAATGAAAATTCAAACTAAATCTGTTATTGCAGCACAAAAGATTTTAATATCAAAAGGCAAGTTGACAACAGTCGAGCACATCTTACCTTTCAAATTTCTGTTTTTTGTCTTTCGCTTTCTCCCAAGTATCCCGAGTGAAAAAGAAAAAGACCTTGAAATAACATCATAATTAGAAACTGCTTTAAGATTTCTCTTGGTGTTCTTTGCGTGCCTCTTTTTTCTTGGTTTCTTATTAAGATGAGGAGAAACAAGGCTCTTCACAAATATAGGGGCACCAATATATTTCCGGGTGCTGTCCAAACATATACCACCATCTGATTCAGATAACCACCAATTATTGTGTGGAAAGTAAGAGGTAGAGTTGAGCGTGTGTGTGATATCAAACTTGTCCATCTCACAATCATCATCACATAAGCACCAATATTCTTTATCATTATTGTTTCTCATCACCCATCTCTTATGTGGTGGGATACGGATGCGAAATATGCATAGACATCCTTTGAGAATACCGAGTTTATTAAAGAAATCACATACATATATCGAGTCGTCAGGTTTAGGGATTTCTTTGAATTCCTCTCGAGATAAATCAAAAGAAAGAATTACTCTCTTCTTAGTATTACAAACCTTCATAAACCAATGGAGTGCTCTATTATATAAGAAACCAAAGCGACTACTAACAACAA
>BQNB010042180.1:0-46287 GCA_026074375.1 Tanacetum coccineum | reverse complement strand
TTAGCCTTCAAACGTCATAATAAATACAAGAGTAATAATTTAGCAAAGGTAAACTAACCGAGTTAACGAATGATACCAACAACTGAACGATTACTAAAGTATATGGAATTACATGATGTCTCCTATGGAATTGAATAAATTGCTCAACCACTTCTGCTCTTTTTCTCCTCTGAAAATCAACTTTTGTGGTTTAGGTATCGGGAATATGATTTAGCACACTTAAAACTCGTTTTTGAGTTTTTTATTTATAAGGTTTGGAAGTCGGTTGGATACGGCGTATCCATGTATTGGATACGACGTATTGGGGATTTCTTGGAGTAGGGACCACGTTTGATATCTTCTAGAATATTATATTGATTCCATATCTTGAATATGGCGTATTGAGTCCTCTAGATACGGCATATTGATATTCATTCCTTTTGTGGTCTTTGGTGAGTGCAGGCACGGATACGCCGTATCTTCCTTGATGGATACAGCGTATTGGTCTTCAGAATAGTATCTTCAAAATATCTTCATTTAAGCTTCAGAATGCGCGCCTTTTGCTAAGTTTTACTAATTACTCCATAATTACTGCAATTCTCAAATATAAATGATTAAGTAACAATTCTTTGCAATAACTATACAAAATGGGTTAATAACATGGGATCAATGATGCTATAAAATAGACATTATTTTATGTCATCAAATATCCCCCCACTTGAATTCTACTTGTCCTCAAGTAGCCTTTAAAAGTTTATAAAAATGTATCCCTTAGGGATATTTTTTGTTAAAGCACTTATTCGATCTATTACAAGTACACAACCAAACACCTCACGAAAGAGGAAGATGAAAACACTCAAATCATTCAACTAATCCATGTGGTAACATGTAACTAATTCACTCAATTGCTTGGTCGTGACGAGTATTCTTATCATAAGCTTGGCAAGGATACATATCTCCACCACTAAAGCCAAGGAGTAACAAGTTTATAAAGGTAAATATGGGTTTTTTTATGGAAAGGCATACGGTTTGATAATTCTACAATCTTTCACCAAAAGTACCACTCTAACAAGGCAGCTAAAGCACACATACACACCCAGAACGCCAGGATAGACGTGTGTGTTTGATCAAATCCCTATTTGAATTTAACCAACGGTTAGGATGAAAAATGATATAGGGTAGGAACCTTCTAACTTTCACCAAAAGTCGTAATTTTTGTTAGTGCATCTATATCAAAAAGCCAATTAGGTCCACTTCCTGCAATATTAGGTGTAGTCTCACTAAATTGAACATGCAGGTTCTCTTCTACTATCCTAGTTCTAGTGTTGAATACTCTGAATGCTTTGCTATTTGTAGAGTATCCTATAAAGACCCTTCATCAGCCTTTCCATCAAATTTACAGTGATCTATGGTATTAAGGATTGTAACAACTCAGGGGGCCTTCCACCACTTCGACTGATGCGGACGCGGTTCTCTCGTCGTGACACCCAAATGGTCTCATGAAGCTTAAGGCATGTTTTCTACCTAGAAAAAGTTCATAAGGGGTCTTGTTGTGACATAACAAGCAGTATTAACTGCTTCAGCCCAAAGTTGTTGGCAATTTTGAATCAGCTAGCATAGTCCTAGCAGCCTCTATTAGTGTCCTATTTTTCCTTTCTGCTACTCCATTTTGTTGTGGAGTCCTAGCAACACTAAATTCCCTCTTAATACCCTTCATTTCACAGAACTAATTCATGACCCTATTCTTGAATTTAGTCCCATTGTCACATCTAATCACTTTCACCCTAAGGTCTATTAGATTTTCTATGCCTGTTATAAATGTTTTAAGGATTTCACTAGTTTCATCCTTAGTGGCTAAAAAGAAAACCCAACTAAACCTACTAAAATCATCTGTGACAACTAGGCAGTACATCTTTTTCATTAAACTCTTTACAAATGTTGGGCCAAACAAATCCATGTGCAACATTTGTAATGGTTGGCTGATTGAACTGACTGTTTTGGTCTTACAAGAAGCTCTGTGTTGCTTTCCCTTCTGACAAGCAACACAGGTTTGATTAATTTCAAAAAGTTTTGAAGGTAAACCTCTTACAAGGTTTCCCCTTACCAGTTTATTCATTGTTTTGAAATTTACATGTCCAAGCCTCCTATGCCAAAGATTAGATTCATCTGGTGTGGCTTTTGCAAAGAGACAAGTGAGACCTCCTTGAGGAACAACATTCTTTAAATCAACACTGTACATGTTATCCTTTCTAGGAACTTTAAGCAAAACATGACTTTCATCAGTTAACTTAAAGTCTGGAGACAGAACAACACATTCAGTATCAGTAAAAAGAACACTATTCTTCTTGTCACACATTTGTGAGACACTGAAGAGGTTAAACTTTAGTTCCTTTACAAAATACACATCTTCAAAATCCAATTTACCAGTTCTTATTTTACCTTTCCCAGTAATTTTCCCTCCTTTGGAATTACCTCCAAAGGCAACAAATCCTCCATCAATTTCTTCATAATCTGTAAGATAGGATCTGTTTCCTGTCATGTGCCTAGAGCATCTACTGTCAATCACTCCTTTATTCTTCAAATCTTGCTGTGGATTGCCCTACACATAATGGTAGGAAAATTAGTTTCTTTTAGGGACCCAAGCCATTACTGACTTGGATCTGCCTTGTGCATCAATATAGTCAAATCTTTTAAAGGACATTGATGCACCATTGTTTCTGGAGACATGGTCTAAAACTTTGTGCTTTGGTCTCCAAACCCAACATGCTGAGGCCTTAACAGCATTTCCCTTGTTTCCCTTAACAACACTAATAACTGCTTTTGGCCTAGTAGTATTAACCCTTGTTCCCTTAACAGTATTAACCTTTTTAGTAAAATTACTGTTATTAGCTGCTGTTATTTTGTTAAAAGGCCTTCTAGCAGTTGAATATGCATTATTAATAACATTTTTCATGGGTCCTGCATTATTCACTGCTGTTCTTGATTGAACAGTATTAACTGGTCTAGCAGTATTAACTGAAATTAGGCCAGACCTAGTTAAGACTGTTCTTGGAACCATGTTCCTTTTTGGACTGGGGTGAGTTAATTTAGAGAAATTTTGTTTGTTCACCCTTTGAAGGTTGGTCCAAACAGGTTTTGCAAATCTTCTATTATTATATCAGTTATTGCAATCATTCTTCAAATGATCAAAACTACCACACACATGACAAGCTTTATTGAACATCTCAAAATTGCTCCCTAATTTTTGAGACATCTATTGGTTTCAGTTTCTCTTGTTCCCTCTAGGACTAGGTGTGTTTTGCCTATTTTTATCAACTGATGTTTTCCTAGGAGATTTTACTTGCTCAGTAGACTTAACAAAGTTTATCTTAGCAAAACTAGGTTTATTAAACATCTCAACTGTTTTAACCTTAGGCACATTTTCTTCATCACTATCAGATACCCAATCCTCAATAATTAGGGCTCCATTTTCTTTTCTAGCAGTCTCAGGTTCATTAGTCTCAACAGTAGGCTTTTCAACTACAGACTCACTAACAGACTCATTCACATCAACAAAATCATCTAGACTAGGATAAACTAAATCAGATTTTGGTGGCATAAAATTCCCAGTATAGGGAGGTGGGACAACATTATACCCTAATCATGTTTTACACTTATCCATTATCTGTCTGTCTAGAAGTTTACTTAGGTTTTTTGATGAATTTTCAAATTTTTGTATTGTAAGTTAAACCTCATCTTTTTCTTTTGTAGCCAACTCCAACTTTCTTTTAAGCTCTGTAATATCTAAATATCTTAAATAGATTTCACGTTTTAAAACTTTCATAAGGCTTGCATGATCATATCTAAGCTCTTGTTAAAAGCTTTAAACTCAAAACCATGCGTGGTTAATTTTCTAAAACCAAACAAACCCTAAAAACCCTAATAACTTGTTTTCTATAATTTTACAAGCTAATCTCATAAGCTGTTGTTATAAGCTATTCCTATAAGCTTATTTATCATTTCTATAAACTTTTTATCAAGTCTTAAAATCTTAAACACGTTGGATTAATTTTTCGAACCTAAACGACCCATTTTGTCATTTTAAGCTCGTAAACCCTTTTCATAAGCTATATGCTCGTAAAAGCTGTTTATCCTAACTTATTTTAGCTTATTGTAATAAGCTATAACCTACAAATCTCTTTTGAAATCCTAAAAATAAGCTTGCATGGAATTTGGACTTGTTTTGCAGATTATTTTCATGCAAGGGGTATATATTGTAACTTTTGGAAAATATTAACTACAAGGGCCATTTCTGTAATTATATTAAAGTTATAACTCCAAGGGTCTTTTGTGGCAATTGATAAGCATTCCACTGTTGGTCATTATCAAAGCCAATGGTATCAGCTTCCATTAACACCTAAATTCCTTCCTGTCTTTTTGAGAAATCTCCTTGCTCTTATTGTCAGCATTGCCATCTGCCAGTTCAAGTCCATCTCCTCCAAATCATCAGGATCAATTTGCTTTAGATCATCATTGTCTAATTGTGAACTGTTAGACTGACTAGCAAAGAAGGAGTAGATCACATCATCACTCAGACTATCAACATTTGGTAAAGTAGAAGCATTAGGCTTGGAGTTAGCAGCAGAAACATCATGAGCAGTCTTAACTGCTTTCATGGTGCTGCTAGTGATATTGGAAGACACAAAAGCTATGTTTTGTGTGTTTTGGCTTGTGTTAGATGACCCCATAACTTCAGCTTTATAAATATTTATATTGTTGTATAGGTCATCCATGCTCATAGTATCTAAATCACTTTTGTTTCTCCAGATCAAGGTATGAGTCTTCCACTCAGATGATAGACTTCTTAAAAACTTCAGATTCAGATCTTCTTGAGTAATAGTTTCTCCATGAATCTCTAGCTGACTGATAAGCTTTTGCAGCCTATCATAAATCTGATCAAGTCCTTCTGAGCTATTTCCATTGAAATTTTCATACTGCTGCTTAAGAAGTGTCTTTTGTACTTTCTTTGACTCCTTATTACCTCCAAACCTCTTCTCTATAGCTTCCATTAGAGACTTATCAACCTTTTTGTAGGTGTTAAACTTTAGTTGATGTTCATTTGGGAGAGCCATCAACAAAGTACCTCTTGCCTTTAACTCATTCTTCCTTGCTAACTTCTTTTCTATAGTTGTAGGAGGATATGTTTGCTCAACACCATCAATAGTTCTCTTTGGTGGAGGTGAGTCACCATTTAAGATTACTTCCCAAAGAGCATAATCAGTCATTAAGAAGTATTGTTCAATCCTCATCTTCCAAAGCTCAAATTCATTTGGATTGAGCACTGGAAGTTTTGCAGCAGCAACCATTGGTGTAGATACTGCCTCCATGTTTTACAAACAAATAGATTGTTTCTTCTTATTTAAAGTTTCTCGACCTGGCTCTGATACCACTTGTTGATCCCACTTGAATAGATCTTGCTTAGCTTGTAAAAGGCTTTAGGTTTGTATGGAATAATCCAAGACAACTATGGTAGAAACCTTGATTATGAATATCAAAGACTATGCGGAATCTAGTCTATGATATTAAGAAGAATAAACAGTAATGAACAAGATTGTATAATACCAAACTTTTAGCCTCAATATAAAATGAACACTCTTAATAGTGTTAGGGTTTACAAAACATTGAAGCTATGAATATCAAAAACATATATCTAACATTATGCCCTAGGACCTCCTTTTATACACAGGAGTCCTACAGGCTTTACACTACTTTCTTTTTAAGTTTATCATGATCTTCTAAACAAATAACTTATACATATCTTTTACAAAAATAACTTAATACTTATCTTCGTAAGTATTCTTGTTCTCCAATTGATCTTTATCCTTTCTCTGATAAGTCATAGATCTGTTCTCTGTCATTATCCTTTCTCAGCAGCACTAATTGAGCACAAGCAGTAGTAAGTACTTAGAATATTTTCTTCATTCTTCACCAGCAGTACTAACTTTACTCTAGCAATACTAACTAATACTTGCAGTATAAGCCTTCACTAACAGTAGTAACTTTTATACTAGCAGTATTAACTTTTGTACTAGCAGTGGTAACTACTTAGCATATTTTCAGTCTTCATCTCTGAGCAGTCTTAACTTCTATTGCCAGCAGTAACTTTTTCTAACAGTACTTAAATTATAACAGTAGTAACTAGCAGTTAGTAAACAATTACACTATCCAGTATTCAATACTTAGGCATAATTTACATTAGGTTTTACTACAGTACTAAGTTTAGCTTGACAACACTAATATATACCTGAGCAGCAGTAACTTCAAGAAGTCTTTTAATCCCAACATCTAATGAGTAGTTTGGTTGATTATTTCCTTTGTGATTTAGTATGTTCTTTTTGGTAAGGGATGAAATGTAAGATACTGAATTCTTATATAAAGGGTCCATACATTCGCCTTTTCATTCCCATCAAAAACTAAACTTGGTTCATTGCGGGGGCAACACCATGCGAGTAGTGTTTTGCAGCCCGGTGTGTGATGAATCCAGTGTAGATCGTGGGGTGAAATCGACCCGCATCTTAGTGAGGCAGCACTATAACACCCCACCTAACGTACATTGGGTTGCGCAGCGGAATTAGCAATTTGGGTGTTACTAAATAGCATCATTCACCAAGATAATAGAAAATGACCCAAATGAGACGTTTTAACAAACATGTGTTCCATTATTAATCAGAGTTAAAAATGTGTTTAGGTCCCTACAAAATCGCAACCACCGTCTATTACAACATTTGAAAGACAAGTGTTTCAAATAAAAGACATTGTTTTAACACAACTTAAAACATGGTTTTTGAAAGACTGTAACACACAAGTAGTCTTTCCATAAATCCATCATGCGCACGATACCTCCACGCCATCATTGCCTTCATCCTTGATTACCTGGGATAAAACATGTTTAAAACGTCAACAACAAAGTTGAGTGAAATTCATAGAGTTTAAAATAAGTAATAACAATCATCTTTGAACACATAATTAGTTCTCGGGAAAACAAAGCAACAAATGCAATGTATATCAACTTCTTTTCTTTCACGCATTAAGCTCATGACACCGAACGTTAACGTACCGATGGCATGCATATGTTAAAAGTTGCCCTAAAAAACAATGTATTCATTGTCTATACTCTACTTACATTTCTAATTACAAAATGTTCGTTACAGGGTGCTCACCTACGGATTCATACCCCGGACAGGGTTGTCAACCCAATAGATCTATTTAATGCATTAGCGTTCACCTCGCAAGGTAATTAATGGTTCATGAAATAAGGAACTTCGACAATACCAACTTATGCGGAAACAATCTCGTAATCGGGTCCAGGATACTATAAAATCATATGTGTTCGATTTTATAAAACAAGCATGCATCCCCCTCGCAGGTTTTAAAACAATTAAAAGATTTAAATGTGAGGCTATGAACTCACCTTAAGCAAAGATCTAAATCAATCAAGCGCAAGTAATTCATCGTCCTATCACGCGACCTATATAATATATATATAGCGGTACGTGACTAAAAGTATATTAAATCATATATTGCATACTTGCATATATATATATATATATATATATATATATATATATATATATATATATATATATATATATATATATATATATATATATATATGCGTCTATTACGTATATACAATCATATAATAAAATCTCCAAGTGCGATGCAAAAGATTTCATCTTGACGCACTTAACAATATTACCAATTTCTATAATGTTTTATTTTTAGGAAAGTTTACCGAAAGTAAGGTTAAATATAATCTGAACTTTCTTTCTTTCGTTATCAATTAACTAATATTACGAACCCTTTGCTTATTATAGACTCGTTCAAAAGTTTACGCAAGTTTGACTTTCAAAAGTCAAACTTCGTAGTTGACTTTTTACCCCAAAAATACCCAAACTTGACTCGGCCATAAAACGTTCGTTTTTAAGAGTTACAAGGCCCACCTTATATTAAAACGGACCTTAGAACATCCTTTAACATTTTCAAAAGTCTGAAATAGATTTCAAAAATTTCTCGACACACCACGGTCAAGTCAAACATTCTGTTCAAACAAAGTCAACCCAAAACCCAATAAAATGACTTTTTCGACATAATCCGACTATCAAAATACGCTTAACTAGTCTATATAATTATACCAAAACCATCAAACCTTAGTCAATAATAAACACGCTTTCAATATTTTTCGCACTTGAATCATCTAGCAATAATCATATACATGTAATAGCATCGAATTAATCAACACAAAAACACAATTAAAATACTCACAAAGCTAGAACAAAACTCGACTATGGTTTCCCCCTTGTTGAACCGTACAGACGAACCCAACAAAACAACAACCCAAACCTTTTTCAATCAAAATAAAACAATATAACAATAATATAACCACTTTGAACACACCCTTATGCTTGAAATCACTAGAACTTGACCCAAAATCTAACTTCTTCAAATCTTAATGCATGTGGGTTTTTATTAGTGGGATTTGTAGCTCTTGAAACAAAGATTAAGATGGTATATTTAGATTTAATTGCATGTCAAAAATGAAGTGGTGGTGGTGGTTTCTTTGTGGTGGTCGGTCGAACAAGAACAAGGAGAGGGGAGGAGTAAATTTTTTCATAAAAGTGTTATGTATGTGAGGTTGGTGCCTATTTATAGAAAAGATATTTGGAAACTTGGCAAAACTAGTCCCTACATCCTTAATCTCTTTTAAAACTAGTACAAAGCGTTATTTCTTTTATTTAAAATCGGCCAAATACTCGGGTCACACCACGTTAACAAATGTTTTAAATCCGTCCCACTAATTTTACTTTTAAACGTTAAATAATTGTTAAACCTTGTAAAACACGACTTTTAAACACGGTTTTTACAAAAACTCAGGAAAATGTCGTAAAATGCAAAAATAACATGTTTACGCTCTCGGAGCATCAAAATACATTTTTCTGACTTTCTTAGACGCTAAAAGCATATAGAAACTCAATCACGGATAGAAATTACCTTATAAAAGGAAATTCTCATCAAACCTTACATAGCTTAAACGACTATAATTATTTGTTGATCCCACTTGAATGATCTTGCTTAGCCTGTTTAAAACTTAGTTATATTGGATAAATCCAAGACAACTATAGTAGAAACTTTGGTTATGAATATCAAAAACTATGCGGAATCTAGTTAATGATACTAAGAAGAACAGTAAAGAATAAAAACAATAACAATGGTTTTACCAAACTTTCAGCCTCAATATAAAACGAATACTCAAAAGTATTAGGGTTACAAAACCTTAAAGCTATGAATATCAAAGACGTATATCCAACATTATACCCTAGGACCTCCTATTTATTCACCTAGGAGTTCCTACAGGCTTAAATACTTTCTTAAGTTATCATGTATTATAAAACAAATAACTTATACATATCTTTTATAAAAATAACTTAATACTTATCTTTGTAAGTATTCTTGTTCTCTAATCCATTCTCTTGTCTTTATCCATCTGACAGCAGAAACTCTTCAAGCAGTTGTAATCATTCAGCAGTTGAAACTTTTAATACCAGCAGCACTAACTGAGCACAAGCAGTAGTAAGTTAGTATGGAAATGGAAATGTATATGTTCCATGCAAGATAAAAGTGTTGGAGTTTCTCTTTTTGTTTTGGGAGGTGACGGCTAGACAAGAAACAAAGTAAAAGAGGATTTAATTTTGTGTATAATTTATCCATGTGTATGTGTATGATTAAATAAGGTGGTGTTCATTTATTTGTAGGCATACATGCATTTAAGTGCGTACGCAAGTGTTTCACGTAAAATACGAAAATAAATTATGAAAAGTTATAAATTATATCCGTAAAAATTATATAACACATATTTGACATAAACTTTTATTTGTTAATGTCGGTTTACGTTAATTGTTAATTTTTAGTTTACGCGATTTAACTAAACGGTTTAAATTAAAAGTGAACGTGTAATAGTTTAAAATAAATAGTTAATATTTATTGACATAAAATGATGTGAAAATGCGAATTGTTACAGTCTCCCCATGTTAAAAGAATTGCGTCCCGCAATTCAGTTCGAGTTGCCTTCCGAAATAGTGTTGATGAAGGGGTGTATATACTTGTCTTAATCCTCCTAATACGTGCTAAGTCAATTTGTTATCTTAAGGTGGAATCACATTGGTACGGGTCTCAATTTCCTTGATGACGGTTGAACTTGTCGGTGGGTTGTCCTTCGAGAATATAAGTAGAAAATTTGATTTTTTTTTATAGTTTTACGGTGACTACTTCTCAGCATGGCATGGTACTTTCCTGAATTATACATAGGTGATCAGGCTATGTATATTTGAGGGCTAACGATGCTATTCTCATTTTCATCAAAATAGTGTTACGATTTCATAATATTTGTGGGAATGAATTGAATAAATAAATAGAGGATTAAAGTAAATTTGACGAAATTTTATCAACACATTGATTTGATAGATAATTTGAAATTGTTCGTACAGTACAATGGAAATTTTTAAGAGAAAATACAACAAGAACTTTTTGAGGAGATAGAGTCTAAGCATTGATATCGTCTTCCATGTTGTTAGTGTCTTGGTCAGTTTCTCCTCCTCCTAAGGCATACACCATTCCTCGGGCTTCAGTACCTTGGTTCTTCAACACCGGGCAATCACTCCTGTAGTGCCCTTGATTCCCACATTCATAGCAAGTGATAGTTCTTTGGTTGTTAGCATTAATGGGATGCCAACAATCCTTTGTCAAATGACCGACTTTCTTGCAGTTGGTGCACTTGGGTGCACACTCTCCATCATGGTGATAGTTGCATTTAGGGCATAGAGGTTTAGACCCTCCGTACGGTTTCTTCTCCCCCCCAGACCAACAACATAAGCTTTACACATTTTGATCCTCGAGAAGATGTTTGTAGAGCCTGTTGTTGTTATCGAGTTATTCTTCTGTTCTCAACCTCCCTTTCCGCATAAGTCGGATTTCTGATCCATCAAGTCTTTGTGGCCAACCGATAGCATCATCAAGAGTCCTTGGGTCCCTTGCGACAAACATTTTCCATGAAAGTTATCGGGAAGTCCCCTGATGTACTTGGTCGACTTCTCGGTCTCATCAGACAGAATTTAGTGCACAATCAAGGCCAATTCTTGGAACGCTGAGTGAACCTCCAACATCTGCTCTTGACCTATCAGTTCCACAGTTCAATTTTCAAGTTTCTGATTCACCTTTTGGATAGTATTTGTCGTCAACTTCTTTTGAGAATACCAAGGTCATAGACACAAGCAACATCCATGGACCTAAGGTTCTCACATGACCATTCCACAGGTTAGTGCTACACCTAGCAGAGAGCAGGTAGCGAATGTACTTAGTTAGTCAATAGCACAACCGCTGATGTGGAATAATGATTCCATCTTCTCGAACCTTCGAGACAAGCCAACAACGCCTTCAGTTCCCTTAAAGTTCAAGGGTTGGCATTTCATGAAGTCTGTTAAAGGAACAAACACTTCATGGATTTGGCACGGCCTCTAGGTCCTCCACCCGAATTTTGCTTCGTCATCATGAGTTTGATAGAGTTTCTTTTGTTAGTGCTGTATCGAACAGGCTTGAACGGTTACTGGAGTCATGATGGTAATGTCTCCTTGTCATGTTACATGCATGATTCTTCAAAATTAGAGGAGTAATAAAAAAAATTAGTTTAGTTCTCTAAGTCGTGCTCCAAAGATGAAATGTTGTGAGATGCTATGTTAATGTCTTGTAAGATTCTTTGGACCATTGTGTTATTCGTAATGTTTTGAGAAATGTTCTAGTATTTATATAAATAATTCTTATATAAATGTAAGATATACGTAAGGAAATGTAAGTATATATATCTCTCTCTCTCTCTCTATATATATATATATATATATATATATATATATATATATATTAAAAAATTATAATAATATGATATATATCATGTAAGCACATTGGGTATATAACCATATAAGCACTTAGTATAACCAACTAATGCTAAAATGGTGCATGTCATGTAAGCATGTATACTAGATGCAAACCAGTAATGTATGTATGTCCCTTGAAAAACTTTTGTATGGTGCAATGTTTGAAAACGGTTATAGTCTAGGTAAAATATGCAACCTAGTTCTCTATAACCTTGGCTCTGATACCAATCTGTAACACCCCCAAAATGGGTCGCAGCGGAATATGATGTTCCGGGGGCATTACTTCATAATACCATTGCACAAGTCATGAGAGAACGACCTCTAAGTGTCGTTTGAAAAGTAATCTTGTATTGTTTAGACTCCAATGCACATCAAGCAAGCACCTAGCACTTAAGTACTTGAGAAAACATGTTTTAAAATGTCAACAATAATGTTGGTGAATTTATAGGTTTATAAATTAAATGAGGCGGATAGCAAGATTTCCCTGTAATAGAGTAACAATTACAATATCACAAAAATGTATTACGAAATGCACTAAGCTCATGACACTGAAGCTCAACAATGAATGTATATCAAATACATTTAAATGAGGGTGCCCAATGTAGATGTTCAACCCGTAACATCTATATGATCCGAAATGGTATACGTTCGTCGTTCCGTTCAACCGGAATACTAGCAAGTGCTACTTGCCCGAACGGGAGCGTCACTCCAAATAGATCTATTTATAACATTCTCGCTTACAATCCAGTAATTAACAGTTCATGATGATGGGCATAGTGGGTTATAGCTACTTAGGCAAACTCGTAATATTTGAATTAAAATGTACTTGCATCCAATTTGTAAAACAAACATGATCTCATCCCCGAGATTTGATAAATGATTGAGAAATGAAAGATGGGGACTATAAACTCACCTTAGTGAATGATTTGATTATCTAAATCAAATAATGAATCGTCACGCAAAAGTCCGAATGCAACCTAATTAATTATAGGCCGTATAAGAATGTATACTTGAATAATAATACAACAATGCAGTTATTAAGTTAAATCACCACCTAATAGTTTTTTTTGTTTAGTTTATAAACTAAATGCGTAAGTTACGTTTGTAATTAAATGTCTATGTAATTGTATATAAATACACTTGTAAAAATAGTTTTCTATATTGTTCTTGTTATTTAATGTCGATGTTTATATATATGTGTTTAATCATGTAGAAAATAGTCTATTAGTCCAACAATTAAATTTTATCACTTACGCTCGTTTCGCCATTTTTATTATTTACAAAGTGTCAAAATATATAGTTTAATTAAATTCGTAAATAATATATATAAAGTTTTAAAACGCGTATTAATATTATATAGATTATACACTATTATTTCTTAAGGTTTTTATAGTCCAAACGAACCCGAAAACATTCGAAAACACTATTTAATGTTTCAAACAGCAACTATGTTTGATAAAAATGTGTGCAGAAACTTTATTAATTTTTTAGAAAAATGGTCCGACTTTAGAGGGACGTATCTTCTTCGTTATAATGAGTTATGGGTCGTTCCAACTCGAGGATTTAACCGAAAATCATAACCTACAAGTTCTCTTTTATAAATATTTCCCGAATCGGGCCCGAAAAGGGTCAAAAACGCGTTTCCGTAAACTGGACATAAAGTATATAAGTGCAGTTTTTTCAGAAATTATATAAGTTTCGATAAATTTTACATCATCATAACTTTCTCGTTTTAAGTCCGTTTTTCGAGTTTTTTATATGCACGGAATCGTCATGAGACGTACTATCATGTTAATAATGTTTTACGTTGCCTCAAAACCCGTGTCAAAACAGAAAATGTCGAGTACAACAAAATAAATCATAACACTATATAAGTTAATTTATGAACAATCAAATTTAACAACAAAGTTATAAATTTACTAGCATGTGTAACATATCAAAATAATTATTTTCTAAAGTCCTAGCATGTTTACCAATTATATTTCACCTATGAAAATATTAACATGTTTATATATGTTTCTTGTTTTTCTTGATAACTTGTTAAATATAGAACTAAGTGGTGATTTAACTTGATAGACAAGATGTTTATATGTAAATAAGTAAAATGAAAGTATGAGGTTTTAGTATGAACCTTGAGTGTATGAAGATGATGAATTGAACACAACTAAACCTAAATCAAACCCTTTTTGTTTGATATAAAACTAAACCCTTTATACTTTCTTGTAAATCTCTTGAACAATATCAAATAAAACTAATCTTTCTTGCTATGTTGTGGTCTGCCGTGAGTTTGAGCACCAAGAGTGGAGAGAAAAGATTTGCTAAGTGAAAATATGTATGAAAATAATACTAGTTGCAACCTTTTTTGACCAAAAACTCTTGGTAAGGTTTAAAGCTTCTTTCAAGTCAAATAGTAAAGTTTTTGCTAAAGTTGTGTAAGGTTTCATTGATCCATGTAGTGTGCCGTATGAATTCAACCAAGAAAAGTAGGTATAACTTTGTGTGTGCATGGAATATCACATGAAAGCCTAGTAAATTGTTTAACACATAAATGGTAGTTACTTAAATCAAGGATGATTCATATTCCATATTTAGAAGAGATGAGGAGCGGCTAGAAGGCAAAAAGGCAAGAGGAAGTGTTTATACTTTTGTATTATGGTATATATGCATGTATATGTATACATAAATGAGAAAAATGATGGCTAGTTGTATGCATGCATGTACGTAAACGTATACGTAAGCGTTTTATGTAAAGTATAAAAAATAAAATGTGAAAAGTTATAAATTATCTTCGTAAAAATAATATAACACTTGTTTGACGTAAACTTTTATTTGTTTGATGTCGGTTTACGTTGATTGTTTATTTTTAGTTTACACGATTTAACTAAACGGTTGAAATTAAAAGTAAACGCGTAAAAGCTTAAAATGAATAGTCGAATATTTATTGACGTAAAATGACCCGAAATGTGAATTGTTACAAGACTTTCTTCTAACAAAAGCTGATTTATCGTTTGTGATTTATTCTTCTCAGGGTGATTGTCGCAATACTCACGGTCTTTGAAAGAGTTGGCGATATATTCATTTCATGGTACAATCATCTTCACAAACAAATAAACAATATATTTATGTCATTATTTTGAACTAAAAAGTGGTATCCATTTTATAGGATGCCAATGTATGGAGAGTTAAAGTTGGCCCATATTATCTACTTATGGTATCCTAAAACTAAGGTAAACAATAATGCAACATACATTATTTCTTTCATATCCTTTTCCGCTGCTATAAAAGGGAGTTATGTTTGATTGCAGGGTAGAGGGTTTGTATATGATGCGATGCTGAGGCCATTCATAGTAAGACATGAAACAGATATTGAAAAAAGTTTAAAGCAATTTAGAGACAAAGCATGAGATGTGGCGATTTACTATTGGCAGAATTCTGCCAACATCTCAGGTATCTAATGTTGGATTACCAAAAAAAGGGAATGTAGATTTTTAAAGAATAAAAAGTTAGGAGTTCTTTGTGTGAAATCGATGCTCATTAGTGATTCCGCTGTCCTTTTGCCTTTTGTAAATGAGGAATTGAAACATGCAGATGTGTCCAACGACGCACCTTCATTTTGTTTAGATGTTGGGCGTGAAGATAACTATGCAGATATCTATATCTGTTACGATCTTTCCCAGGAACCTAAAAGTGTTGACACGCACGGTAAGTGTAACTATGTGAACTTTCTGTTATTATGTTTCGTTCCTACAGTGTTCTCTCTTTTTTTGTCGTTCAAATTACTGAATATCATTTATGGTTCGGAATATTGGTTTACACAAGCCGAATGTGTACAGACTCTGTTGCTCATAAGAGAAATGTGAACTAAATAATCTCGATATTGCTTCTTATGTAAATAGTGAAACGTAAAGGACTAAACTTGTACGTTAGATAGTTTATAACCGTTTAGTTAGTTATGGCGGTTAGTTAGTTAGTTATGGCGGTTAGTTAGTTAGTTAAATTCGGTTACAAACCGAAGAGACACAATGGTTCACTTAGAACCGTATATATATGTATGTACATGCAACGATTAAAAGTTAGACGAAATAACAATTATTCAGTATATTTGCAACTAGATTTCGACTCAACATATTGGGACAACAATTGGCATCAGAGCCTACGTTAGTTCGTACGCTCGTTTGATTCCAAGAACAAGTGAACGAGAAGAAACAAACACGCTGGGAACAATCTGTTTTCAGTGGGAATACGCGTTGTTTCGAAGAAGAAAACGACGCCTGAATAATTTGAATACGCAAGGGAGATAGTGCACGATCAAAACTTGTGTGGAGTTGCAAACGTAAACATCAAACGTATTGGTGGGAGACTTTGTTGTGATTTCTGGAACGCGACAACAAAGGAAGGACGAGACAATATTGTATAGAACTTTGTTGGTGACTGCCTAACGCGGCAACAAAGGGAGAAAACTTTGTGGATTGCTGGAACGCGACACAAAGGGAAGAAAAGGAAAAGTTCTTGACGCTTAGAAGGATAGCGTGGTACAAGAAGGAAGAGGCTAGCGAGAAAAAGACTTCTGTGGGCTGTTGTAACGCAACATAGAAGGGATAAAACTTTGTGGAAACCGGTTGTAAACAAACACAAAGGGAAGAAAAAGGAAAACGCCTGTAAGCGTAAGGTTTAAGGGTTGTTGTGGACGTGGTTTGCAAGATAACCGAGAAAGAACAAGAAGAAAACTTGTTTGTGGAAAACGCCTTGGAGCGACACAAGAATAACAACAACAACGAGGCAAAAACAACAAACAACTTGGGTAAACATCGAAAGAAAAGCAACAAATTTGTTGGGATTTGGTGATTTTAACGCGGAGACAAGGGAAAGAAAAACATTGTGGGTATAATTGTCTACATATCGACACACGAGAAGGGAATACGTTTGTGTTCAACACAAACAGCCAGGTCACAAGTCAAATTTCTGGATTTCTATTATAATAAGTAGTATAGAAGTTTTATTTTTCGTACTATTAGGAAATCCCGAGAACTATTCATTGATCCCATACTATTAGGATTCCCCGAAAACTATTTCTATTCCCGTATTAGTAGGAATACCATACTAATTAGAAAACTCCATACGATTAGAAGGTGAAGATAATAAGCACATATAAGATGGTTGGTGACGATACGACTAACACTTCGACACCACTAAAACCCGTAACACCAATCGCACAATATCAATGCCCTAAATTGAAAACCACAAACTACACCGTTTGGGCTATACAAATTAAGGTCATATTAGAAGCACATGGTTTATGGGAAGCGATAGAACCTAAGGAAAACACGCAAGTAGATGATAAGAAGGACAAGGCAACGACGGCCTTCCTATATCAAGCGTTGACCGAAGATGTGATTTTACAAGTAGCGGGTTGTAAAACGGCAAAGGAATTATGGGAATCGTTAAAAAACGGACAGTTGGAGAAGGAGAGAGTGCAGCAAGCACTGTTTTACAATCAAGATGAATGGTTTCAAACACTTCCAGATAAGGAAGAACACACGATGGATTCATTTACGGCTAACTAAACGGCTAGGCCACTAAGGCTGAAGAATTAGGGAAAACTTGGATGAATCACTATTAGGCAAAACAAATATATTCCACACCAGATAGGTTCATTCAAAGTAGCATCCATAGAACCAAACAAATGACTGACAATATTACCCTAGATGAGATCGTTGGAAAACTCAGCATTTGAGGAGAGGATAAAAAGTCGAAAAGGAGGACAACTGGAAAGCATGAAAGCTTACTATCGCACATGGCGAACACACGAGAAAAGGAAGGCATTTAGCGTAAACCGGAGGTAGATCACAATTTTCACAAGGAAACTGCAAATAAGAGAAAACAAAATGACTCCAAAGGAGGAACACCTCAACTCACAAAGAAAATCAAAGTGGAATAAGCGTTAGTGGGATAGAGCCAAATTACACTGTCCACAAATGTAGGAAAAATTTGACATTTTAAGATAATGACAGCAAAGTAATCACAACGACAACCTCAGGAACAATCGAACCTTATCATAGAAGATGATGAGCCAGTCACCAAATAATTGACTACACATGTAAACTGAACACGTAGAATTTTTTTGTTGAATGGAATGACAAATTCAGCCCAGAAAAAAATGCCTACAACAGATACAAGCATATGGAATTTTAGATAATGGTGCAAGTAACCAAGACGTGTACCAAGATTCAATTTAGGGATATGGATAGAAAAGCATAACAGACTGTACGCTTTGGAGATGGATCGTATGTGGGGATAAAGGGACGAGGTTCTATCATTGTAAGCTGTAAGAACAACGAACAAAAGATAGGTATCGGATATATACACATACCAAACCTCAGAAACCATACTAAGTCTAGACAACTTACGTCGAATAGTTGTAAGATCATCGATGGGATGGAAACAAACTGACTTTGTATGATAAAATAAGAAGTTGATTAGAATGAGCGTATGCAAAGAGAATCTAAGATCAGAAATTTACAGAATATTTTAAGAAACAAAAAGAAGCACCCAATGACCTCTTAGCCATGTAATAACCAAGCATGGTATATTGGCCACCGCGTAGGAGATTAGTCACCTAATTTTGAGACGACAATATAACAAGATGACAAGAGAAAAAGCAGATTAGTAGAAGCGAATACCAGAATAAAAATTCATTCAGGACAAATATTGTGATGTCATGTTTAGTTAGGAAACACAGTAGGAATGACCATATTCAAAATCAAAGCTAAATTCGAGATCCAAGTATAATCCGCAGATCTTTGTGGCCCTATAAATTCCAGCCACACACTCTGGAAAGAAACTCATTTTCTTGTTAGTGGACGACTGTACACGTTTTATGTGGGCTTACTTTCTGACATCGAAAGATCAAGCATTTGACACTTTCAAGGAATTTAGACAACGGATTGAAACGGAAATGAGGTTGAAATTAAGGATGCTAAGAACAGATAGGGAAGGTGAGTTCACATCAAATGAATTCACTAAAGAGCATGGAATAGCACGACAATTGACGGCACCTTACTCACCTCAACAAAATGGAGTTGTGGAAAGGAGAAATAGAACAGTGCTATCTACTACTAGGAGTATGATGAAAGCAATAAAGTTACCACTAAACTTTGGGGTGGGGGGCGGAAGCAGTCAGACACACCATATATACAAATAATCAGGGTACCCCACAAGAGCCTTGGTAGATAAAAACTCCATATGAGGCACGCTACAACAGAAAACAAATCTGGAAAAACCTAAGGAAATTCGGGATGCACAGATATGTCAAAATAACAATCCCTCATTTGCGAAAGCTGGACGTAGAAGCATACCCATGGTCTACTTAGGCGTAGAGGAAGGATCAAAGCATACAGATTATATTTAATTATTTTATATATTCTATAATGATCCAAAAGGAAAAAGGAAACATGTTAGCAGGGATGTGAAGTTTATGGAAATAAACCGTGGATTGGGATAAAAACCAGAGAGGAAACAAGTAACACAAGGAGCTCTTTTTGGGCAAGTTTTGTGGTTAGAAAGGATCGACAATGGAAACACTAAACAAGTCAACTCAGAAAACAAAGTAACAATAACCTCAGGAACAAACCAAATTACTGCTCCAGACCTCCATCTACCCCCACCAACATACAATTACAACCCACACTCGGAAGAGGCAGAAGAAGCTACTAGTAGTTCTACAAAGAGCTCAGAAAATGGATTTGATGATACACCAGTACGAGGTTTCAAAGACTTAACTGAAATATATGAGAATTCCCATTAAGTTGACACGAAATCGTTATTTACGGAAGAGAACCACGTAACTACCAAGTAGGCATCAACAGATAAGAAGTTGATTGAGGCCATTGAGATTGAAACGTAGATTCAAACAACAAGACTAACATGGACACTTACTACTTGTGCCAACGCATCACAAGGCAATAGGACTCAAATGGGTATTCAAGACCAAGAGGGTTGCGAATAGGAAATATCGTCAAATATAAAGCACTTAGTAGCAAAGATATGGAACAGAATAAGTAATAGTACTTGAAGAAGTATTAGCACCAGTTGATCGGATAGAGACAGTCCGTTTGATATTAGGCACTAGCAGCATCTTCACGATGGGCAAGTACATCACATAGATGTAAAATCGAGCATTTTTTACATTGAGATTTGAAGGAAGAAGTCTACGTTACACAACCCTAAAAAGGATTAATTCAACAAGGAAATATCAGAAAAGTCTATAAGCTTACTAAAGCATTATATGGGTTAAGACAAGCACCAAGAGCTTGGAATGTAAAGCTTGATCAAACCTTAAAATCACTGGATTTTAAGAAATGTAATCTCGAACAAGCAGTCTATACAAAGAGAAGCAAGACTTCTACGCTTATAGTTGGAGTTTATGTAGATGATTTGATAATCACGGGTACTCCAAGAAAGGAAATAGACGTATTTAAATCCCAGATGAAAGATAAATTTGAAATGAGCGACTTAGGCTTATTGGCTTATTACCTTGGGATAGAAGTTACACAGACAGGAGGAGAGATCACAATCAAGCAAACAGGTTATATAAACAAGATCTTGAAGGAAACAAGTATGACAGATAGTAATGATACAAAGATACCAATGGATCCCGGTACTAAGTTGGTCAAGGCGGAAGATGGAAACACGGTTGACGCAACTTATTACAGAAGTTTAATTGGAAGTCTCAGGTACTTACTGCATACAAGACCAGATCTTAGTTATTCAGTCGGACTACTCAGCAGATTCATGCAAGACCCGAAGGATCATCACCTGAAGGCAGTAAAGCAAGTAATCCGATATATCAAAGGAACAAAGGAGCATGGCATAATATACAAGAAAGAAGGCGGCTGCAAGATTACAGGTTACAGCGACAGTAGTTATGGAATCAACACTGATCAAGGAAAAGGAACTACTGGGATAGTATTTTATTTTGGAGAATCACCTATTACCTGGTGTACTCAGAAACAACCAACAGTGGCGCTATCATCATGTGAATCAGAATTCATGGCGGCTACAGGAGCAGCATGTCAAGCCTTATGGTTAAAACGACTACTTAGTGAATTAACTGGATGGGAAGAGAAAAGGATAACGCTGAAGGTCGATAACGTTTCAGCAATAGCACTCGTCAGGAACCCAGTTTTTCATGGAAGAAGCAAGCACATCGACATTCGCTATCATTTCATTCGAGAATGCGTAGAGAATGGGCACATCAATGTGGAACACGTCAGAGGAGAACTACAAAGAGCAGATATTCTAACAAAGGCTCTACCAAGATTGAAGTTCGTGACTATGCGACAAATGCTCGGAGTTCAAGATTTAGGACGAAGCAACGATCAAGATTAAGGAGGAGAATGTGAACGAATAATCTTACTCTTATGCTTCATATGTAAATATTATAATACGAAGGACCAACTATGTTATTTAGAAACTTAATAACCGAAAGTTAGTTATAGGAAGTTAGTTAATTCGGTTAGGAAAAAGGAATGGTTACATCGGTTTGTTGGCACCGATTAGAAACATATATATGTAAAGACAATGTATCGAATTCATGGTTAGACAATTACACGAAATACTTATTCATTTTACTTTGCAACTTTGTAGTCAGATAATTAAGGTTAGATTTAACTCCCTATACTAACAACCACTTCCCAATGGAACCAAGTAGCTCAGCTTTTATGAGCATATTTTTACTTAGCATTGAAACGTAACTGAGATATTATGCAGTAAAACAGACAAGACTTTGTTACCTCACTATAACTCATATGGCGCCTGAACATCTCATTGTATGTCTCAACACTAGAATGATGAATACAGAAGTGACTGGCAATGCGACCGGGTTCAGTGCATTGGAAATTGCGACATCAAAACCGCATCATCTTAGCTTTTTCAAAAGCACGTGCAACATCATCTGTAACAAGAGATCTTTGCTTCAAACTCAATAAAGGATCTACAACAACCTATCACACAATGGAAACTATCATGTATTCCATAAAAATCATAAGACACTGCAATATATCAAAGACCCATCAGTGGTATCGAAGTTGTTCACGTGATGACCACCTACCAGATTAATCATAGCCGTTCATCAAATTATTGAAGTAGACACAAGAAATAGATGAAAGGCACATTAGAATACAAGTACAGGTCATATAGGATGATAGAGAGTGTGTTACCTTCTTTGGCACTGTCATCTGTCGTGCCAGTTTCAGCTTCATCCTTCACTCCATCAACCTCGACAACACCATTCACTATATCATATCTCTGCAGTTTCAATAAATTATAAGTTCAGTTTACATAAAAAGGAACAGGCACAAAAAATATTCCCAAAGCCTTTGTCAGCAACTAACTAGTAGTCTAGTACACCTGTCTTGTACCTAAGCTTTGACAACAGTTCTCCTCTATATAATTATAAAACTCAAACAAAATTCTTGAATACAAAGTGATTAAGATGTTTACAAACTAAGTCTGAAGTCTTTTAATGGACACAGGCTATATACCTCAAAGCTCTCATAATACCTGCATGCAACACATGCCGGATGGATGGGCAAAACAAGTATACAAGCATTCAAAGTGCATGTCAGAAGTTCTGTTTGTTATGCCTGACTTAGCCACTTGAAATGATCTAAATGCGTTTTTTTTTGTCAAACATGGGGTACAAAGCACTTTTCTTATCTAATTTTTCATTATCAGGATGACAATATCATTCACATGACAATTGACTTGTTTTTCTTTATACAGTTAAAAGTATTTATTATTCCATCTTATCGTTTCCCGATATTAGTCTTATTGCAAAAGATGTGAATGTCCCTTGGTAAGGGTCAATCATAAGAGGGATTTTAAAAATGTTAACTTAGGCACATCAGTAGCCAGCATTGTCGACTAAGTTTAGTAATTGAATAAATGACAGTCCCACGATGACCAGATAGGAAAGTTAAAAAGAAGTAGAATACTATGCCCAAACCTTTGAATATAGTGGCTCGTACAGTTTCTGGTATTTTTCGTTCCAGTGCTGCTCGCTCTTCAAAAAAATTTGCTTCTATCTCATCGAGTTCACTCTGCATATGATAAAGCACGCAAACCAGTTAGCATTAAGTAACAGAATAGTAATTATTCCACTACTAACGATGTATATGGACATATATATAAAACTACAGTGAGCCAAAAGTAAACGGTTATGCATGTAAATAAAGCCAACTTTAAAGCTATAAGACAATATAAGCACTTGTATTAATGTTGCGTAAATTCCATAGATAACATTTATAAATATCAGATAATCATTTTTAAACCAGAAAGCCAAACACTCCGTAACAAGCTTTCAAATGGAAAATATTTTTGACAGGTTGGCTTACCATCTATCTGCATACATAAAACCATGCATGGATTGGGGAACACGAATCTCCTTCTCTAACTGAAATGAACCCCAGATTTCAAGATGAGTGGCTAAATCATTTTCAAGATTTCTTACTGCGAGAAGCTTCGAGCCTGATGGAGATGGCATACTCAGAGATGCACCGGTAACTTCATTTGGAAATGGCGCCCATTCAACATTTAAACCACCATCAGAATCTTCAGAGATGACATTGGACAAACATAGTGCGAGACCCTTGACCTGTGATATATTTTAGGAGCATGTTAGAATCGCCTTTGATTACAAAACACAGACCATAGCAATTATAACAAGTAAAATAGATCGTATTTTGACCGTAAAGAACTTATAAGAATGAAGTATACCATTGGGGGACTTGAAGGTCCATGCTTTGTCAATGGAAGCAATGCTTATGAATTCTTTATACAATTTAAACTGAAAAACATATTCTTCCTTAGTGAATGCATCTACGCCGACTGCAACTTTCTTCACCAGTCTAACTCCAACACCATCCATTCCATAGTAGGAGTTTACAAGCAACTTACGAGGGTGTTTGGGATTCCTTATAGCTGATATGTGCTTGTATTTTAAAAGTTCTAAGCGCTTTGACAAATCATATTAATTAGCGTAGATAAGCGTTTAAAATATACAATTCTAAACACGCCCCGGGCGCTAAAAGGCTGACTTTTTTTAACTTAGGTTTAGTCATACAAAAATATTATCAGGTGTGATAACTAATCATTTACAAAATTCAAAAAAAAGACAGCAAAATGGTTTGCAGCCTTGCAGGTCAACATAACTAACCTCGCATGCAAAATCCTTGTCACTGTATCATAGGCCCGACTCGTTAGGATGAAGTCTTATCCACAAGGTATGTCAACGTGTTCCTAAACTTTGGGATATCAAAGCTAGCCATAGTCTGCAATATTTCTATTCAACTCGACCCCTTCAAACCTTGTAACTTTTGACCCATTGACTCATTTTCTTGACAAACCTTTTACTGGTTTTACGCTTTCACCGTTAAACATAAACATATAACAATCGACCCATCTACAAGTAAATGGGTCGAACTGAACTCATAAAATACTATATATAGTAAACAAGAGAGTTGGAAGTGGAGACCTTAACTAAATAGAAAATTTTCACACGAAAGAAATATATCTCCTATATTTTCACGAGTGAAGAAAAATATCTCCTATATTTTCATGAGTGAAGAAAAACATCTCCTATATTTTCACGAGTGAAGAAAAATATCTCCTATATTTTCACAAGTGAAGAAAAATATCTCCTATATTTTCACGAGTGAAGAAAAATATCTCCTATATTTTCACAAGTGAAGAAAAATATCTCCTATATTTACACGAGTGAAGAAAAACATCTCCTATATTTTCACGTGCGAAGATGCATTTACTAAATTTTTCACGAGCAAAGATACTCTTAATAGACTTAACCTCTGCTATATTCTGCTTTACGCAAACTAACTAAGTCGCCTATAACAATTAAGACCTAATTCGTAATTTATACACTCACATGTGACATTTTTACAATTTAAACAATAATAATAACTTCAAATACATAATAATTCACAATTCTCCAATAAAATTTTATCAAAAAAAACTTACATGAATTTTTTGACTAATCTCATCTTTAGTTGACTAAATTACATCTGCTTCTTCTTCACTCATATTGATTGATTGTTATGATTCCGGTGTTGATTCTGGTGGTAGACGGTTGTGATTTAAACAAATATTAGGTCTATAATTACGGCGGAGTAGTGGTGGTTTGAACAGCGGCGTAGCGCTGGTGTGAACGAGGTGATTTGCGACCGTGAATTATGGTGGTTTGGCGGTGATTTGCGGTGGTTATCATCAGAGAAAAATCAGATTAGTGTGTATTCGTGTGTGTTGTGTTCGAGAGACAGATAGAGAAATGAGTTGAATTTTTAGGAGGTAGGTAACAAATGAGGACGTATAATTAGACCCCTATGATTTTAGATGTAAAATTACAAAAAGCCCCTTCGCCTTTGTTTATTGTCAAAAGTTACTAATCTAATCTTAACCATTAGATTAAAAAAAAAGGGTCAATGAATGGCTGAGATCCCTTCTTTCCTTCTCACCATTTTTTGCCTTCTCAAATGAACGCTTGTCTCTATATATATATATATATATATATATATATATATCTATATATATATATATACACCACCTTTTTACAGGGAAATTTTTGCATTATTCCATTATGTAACCTAGTTTACATAACTAAACTAAACGAGCTCACGCAACCACTACCAATACCAACTATATCTATGTTTATATCATGTAAACATCCTAATATGTCAAGTCTATATCTTAATATCATTTTTACCAAGTACATTGTCCATTTAACGTACCATTTACAATGTTATATCAAAACAGACTTTATCCGTTAACGTTTATATCAAAACCCTAATTATATGTAATATATACATTCAAACTAAATGTGCAAGTCTTCAAACATGTGTACAAGTATACAATACAAAACATTTGAAATATAATTTCCCTCCAAAATAATGTACAAGTCATTAAAGCACAATGTACAAGTTCATTAAGCACGAATTCAAGCTAACTTATTTTACCTCCTTTAGTTTCTTACCATTACTTTAACACAAGGTACAAGCTTCTAATGCACAACATTTAACATACTTTAACACTAAACCTAAACCCTAAATCGTCCTAAAACCCTAATTTCATTTTAAACCTAAACCATAATCCTAAACCTTAAACCTTAATCCTAAACCCTAATCCTAACACTAAACCTTAATCCTAAACCCTAAATTATCCTTAATCCTAACTCTAAACCTTAATCATAAACCTATTTCTACCCGAAAACCCTAAATCCTAAAACCATGATCCAAACGCCCCTAAATCTTAAACAAGCACCCTAAGCACCACTATTACATCACTACCATGTTACTAGAAGCTACCCTACCACCTCTCAAGCACCTCCATCACTTCCCTTGGCCACCAAGCAAACGAAAGCACCTCCATCACCACCTTTGCTAGCCGTGTACTCCTACAAGTCTCCACCTTCCTTAGCTACTATCCTAGCCCTTTATACACACCCTATAGCTTCTCTTAGTCATATCCCACAAGCCTTTAGCCACAACTCCAAGTATACATGGGCACCAAGGGGTTTTCGAACCCTATATAAAGCCAAAACCCCCACCCTTTCAAACACACCTCAAATCTTCATCATAAACACAAATGGAGTTCTAAATCAGACCAAGGAGGATCAAGAGAATCCCCAAGATCAGAATTCAATCCAACAACCAAGGGAAAGAAGCCCTTGAAGTCGTTACTAGGTGTGCGAACCTAAAAACCCTCATTCGACCCATTTTGAGCTCAAGTAAGCTTTTATCTTGTTCAATAAGCTCGTATTCTATTTTAAAACTTTAATAATCTTTTTAAGATCATGTGTAAACTCTTGTTTAAGCTTTTGATTCACAAACCATGCAGTTTTGGTTTTCCTAAACCATACGCACCCATTTTGTGTTTTTAAGCTCATAAGCCCTTTCCATAAGCTATAAGCTCGTAAAATCTACTTATGGTTGTGTTGTGTTGTGTACAAGATTGAATCGAGAAAAAACTTCGATTCTTGGTGAGTGTGTTTGTTTGTGACCGCACAGATGAACCCATTTTTTTTTCTTTTCAAAATGGGCTTAGCCGAATTTTTTAAGACAAACGTGGTTACTTACTAGTACAAACAAGCAGAATTACCCGCGCGTTGCTGCGGGGCGATAATTTTTCGGCGTTGTTGCGGGGCATACTTTTTTTTTTTTGAGGGTTTATTTTTTCGGTCTCATGTTTAATAGTTGGTTTTTTTTCTTATATGGCTTATGTGTTGTGACTCATATTTAAAGGGTTGTTTTTTTTTTCTATATGGATTTTTTAATATAATTTTATGGGCGTCAGAAGCATTACAATATTTGTGTGGGTTTATTTTTTCGGTATCGTGTTTAATAGTTTTTTTTCTTTATATGAGCTTATGTCCCGCGCGTTATTGCGGTGCATTAATTTTTTTTCCAAGAGTTATTTTTTCGGTATCATGTTTAATATTATATGGGCTTATGTGTTGGGCCTCATGTTTAAAGGATTTTTTTTTTGGCTATATAGGTTTTTTTTTCTGGTTTTTAGTGGCGTAAAATGACACCGTTTAATGCAATCTAGAGTTGTACGTTTGTGACCCTGTCGATTGTTTTAAAGTTATTAAGTATCGAAAATAATTCCGCGGGTATTTTTTTATCTGAATAAATCGGTACTTTTATAAAATTTGTTTCCCCTATTTTGTGTTAAACAAATTTTTTTTTATTAAAAAAGAACATTTGTGCCGACCCAAAGTGGGAGCCCAATAAAGTAGGCCAAAGTGAAAGCCCAAAAAAGTTACTGTACCAAAGATGGGTGAAACGACGTAGTTTCAACCCATCTTTAGTATATATATATATAATATATAATTACAAAATATATTTCTAGACGGCAAGTTTGAAACCGATTTAGGTTTTTTTTCTACAAATACAAAATATATACACAAACACCTAATTGCTAATGGCAGTCTAAGCTGAAATGCAACAATTATTACATTTATACAAGTAATTGAAGGTATAATACACTTATAGATGACTAAATCTTTTAAAAACGGTTGGTGTTATGTCCCTAAAATGATTAAAACACTACATTTTGGTATATTAAATGCTAAACTTTAAAGCAGAAACCCTAGAAACTAAATAATTTAAAATTTTGGAAAAATCCACTATAAGGGTTCTATATTACTAAAAACGTTTTCAATACCCTTATAGTGGATTTTTACCAAATATGAAAATTTTACTACATTTTTGTATCATTGCGATTCTAAAAGGACTTAATATCATTTTAGATGAGTTTTTTCACGTTTAAGGGTGGAGTATCACATATTTTTGTGAAATGCAACAATTATTACATTTATACAAGTATTTTAAGGTATAATACGCTTATAAATGACTAAACTTTTTAAAAACAGTTGGTATTATGTCACTACAATGATTAAAACACCACATTTGGGTATATTAAAGGTTAAACCTTAAAGCATAAACCCAAGAAACTAAATAATTTAAAATTTTGGAAAAATCCACTATAAGGGTTCTATATTACTAAAAACGTTTTCAATACCCTTATAGTGGATTTTTACCAAATATGGAAATTTTACTACATTTTTGTAACATTGCGATTCTAAAAGTACTTAATATCATTTTAGATGTGTTTTTTCACAGGGTTGAGTATCACATTTAATATCATTTTATGAAATGCAACAATTATTACATTTATACAAGTATTTTAAGGTATAATACGCTTATAAATGACTAAACCTTTTAAAAATAGTTGGTATTATGTCACTACAATGATTAAAACACTACATTTGGGAATATTAAAGGTTAAACCTTAAAGCATAAACCCTAGAAACTAAATAATTTAAAATTTTGGAAAAATCCACTATAAGGGTTCTATATTACTAAAAACGTTTTCAATACCCTTATAGTGGATTTTTACCAAATATAGAAATTTTACTACATTTTTGTAACATTGCGATTCTAAAAGTACTTAATATCATTTTAGATGTGTTTTTTCACAGGGTTGAGTATCACATTTAATATCATTTTATGAAATGCAACAATTATTACATTTATACAAGTATTTGAAGGTATAATACACTTATAGATGACTAAATCTTTTAAAAATGGTTGGTATTATATCCCTAAAATGATTAAAACACTACATTTTGGTATATTAAATGCTAAACTTTAAAACATAAACCATAGGAACTAAATAATTTATAATTTTGGAAAAATCCACTGTAAAGGTTCTAAATTACTATAAACGTTTTCACATTGTTGTAACATTACGATTCTAAAAGTACTTAATATCATTTTAGATGAGTTTTTTCACAGGGTTGAGTATCACATACTTTTATGAAATGCAACAATTATTACATTTATATAATAATTTTATGGTATAATACGCTTATAGATGATTAAATCTTTTAAAAACTGTTGGTATTATGTCCATACGATGGTTAAAACACAACATTTTGGTATATTAAAGGCTAAACCTTTAAGCATAAACCCTAGAAACCAAATAATTTAAAATCTTAGAAAAATCCACTATAAGGGTTCTATATTACTAAAAATGTTTTCAATACCCTTATAGTGGATTTTTACCAAATATGGAAATTTTACAACATATTTGTAACATTGCAATTCTGAAAGTACTTAGTACTTAATAACATTTTAGATGAGTTTTTTCACGCTTAAGGGTTGAGTATCACATACTTTTGTGATATGTAATAATTATTACATTTATACAACTATTTTAAAGGTATAATACACAAGTAGATGACCAAATTTTCTAAAAATGATTGGTATTATGTATAAAAAATGATAATATTACTACATTTGGGTGTATTAAAGCCTAAATGTTAAAGCATAAACACCAAATGCTACAGAAATTACAAATTGAACCTGTTGATTCACACAAATTCTTCTAACTATCGTTGATTCAACGAATACCGATAATTAGGATCTTTCTAGAATTAGACTTTTCATATGTTTTAAAACTGATTATTCTAGCACCACGATACAATTATTAAATAGGCCAAAAAATTTGAAACAGACCTAAAAGGCAAATGGGTCTGACCCTAGCCTAAAAACAAAGTCTAACAAAATGGAAAAAAACGTAAATAGCTCTTAAAATAGAGTGTTTTGGGGCTCAAAATTTTCATAAACTGCCATAGGCGGTTTACCATGACGTTCTCCATGTTGCAGGCTTTTGCGTGGTCTTGAGACTGAAACGAAGCCTCGTAGCCCAAGTTATACTAGTTTTTATAGATTATTATATTTATACAAGTATTTAAAGGTATAATCCGCTCATATATGACTACAACTTTAAAAAAGGTTGGTATTATGTCACCTTAAAGCATAAAACCCCGAAACTAAATAATCTATGGCTTTGGAAAAATCCACTATAAGGGATATATATTACTAAAAACGTTTTCAATACCATTATAGTAGATTATTACCAAATATGGAATTTTTACTACATTTTTATAATGTTGCGATTCTAAAACTACTTAATAACCTTTTAGATGGCTTTTTTCACGCTTAAGGTTGAGCATCACATATTTTTGTAATCTATAACAATTAATACATTTATACAACTATTTTGAAGGTATTATACGCTCGTAGAAGACCAAATCTTTTATTAATGGTTGATATTAATTCCATACAATGATAATAGCACTACATTTGGGTATATTAAAGCCTAAACGTTGATGCATAAACACCAAATGCTATAGAAATTACAAATTGAACCTATGAATACTTTCTCTCTCTAGGTTTTTCAGATCTAAGTTTTTCTTAAACATATTTTATCAAGAAATCTATCATCTAATTTAATTTCACCCATGTAATTTAAAGTTGGATAATGGTTTTGTGATCTACTGTTCATACCGTATCTATACATATAATTTTCACTCACTTTTCTTTTCATTTTAATACCCTTTTATAAATCTGTTATTCCTATTCATTAAGTTCTTCCATCTCACTCATTTTTTTTCATTTAATCCACCTAAATATCCTTCCATTTGATTATGTGGCTTCATTTCTAAGCTTGTTATCAAGTGGATTTCACTATGAAAGGTCCTGATTCTAATAACCCTAATTCATTCCCTCCTCCTAGATGGTATGTTGATGTGATTAAACTTAAACGTGTTACTAGAAGTGCGAGTATGGATGAGAAATTGGCTCCTAAGTATACTTTTTCTATTTCTAAGCCAGCTTTGGGTAGGGGTAGAAAGGGTTCCAAGAAGGGTGTTATTAAGGTTAGGAATTTAAAGCAGGAATTGGAATATATGGAGTTTGAGGATGATGTCAATGATGATTTGAATATTAAGGATGAAGATTTAGAGGTTAGGGATGATGATAGTGTTGGTAAGAAGGGTTTTGATGGTAGGGGTAATGGTAGGGATTAGGGTATTGAAGGAAACAATGGTAAATTTTAGTATTGGTATTGAAAAGGGTAGTATGGTTTAGGGTTTAGGGTTTAGGGTTTGGGGTTTGGGGTTTGGGGTTTGGGGTTTGGGGTTTGGGGTTTGGGGTTTGGGGTTTTTTTTTTATTTTTTTGGGTGAAGAGAGTGGGTTTGGGGTTTAGGGTTTGGGGTTTGGGGTTTGGGGTTTTGGGTTTAGGGTTTAGGGTTTGGGGTTTGGGGTTTGGGTTTGGGGTTTGGGGTTTGGGGTTTGGGTTTGGGGTTTGGGGTTTTGGGGTTTGGGGTTTTGGGGTTGGGGGTTTGGGGTTTGGGGTTTGGGGTTTGGGGTTTGGGGTTTGGGGTTTGGGTTTGGGTTTTGGGGTTTAGGGTTTGGGGTTTTGGGTTTTGGGTTTGGGGTTTGGGGTTTGGGTTTGGGGTTTGGGTTTTGGGGTTTTGGGTTTTGGGGTTTTGGGTTTTGGGGTTTTGGGTTTTTGGGTTTAGGGTTTTGGGTTTTGGTTTTGGGGTTTTGGGTTTGGGGTTTGGGGTTTGGGGTTTTGGGTTTGGGGTTTAGGGTTTAGGGTTTAGGGTTTAGGGTTTAGGGTTTAGGGTTTAGGGTTTAGGGTTTAGGGTTTAGGGTTTAGGGTTTAGGGTTTAGGGTTTAGGGTTTAGGGTTTAGGGTTTAGGGTTTAGGGTTTAGGGTTTAGGGTTTAGGGTTTAGGGTTTAGGGTTTATGGTTTAGGGTTTATGGTTTAGGGTTTAGGGTTTAGGGTTTAGGGTTTAGGGTTTAGGGTTTAGGGTTTAGGGTTTAGGGTTTAGGGTTTTAGGTTTAGGGTTTAGGGTTTAGGGTTTCGGGTTTAAGGTTTAGGGTTTAGGGTTTAGGGTTTAGGGTTTAGGGTTTAGGGTTTAGGGTTTAGGGTTTAGGGTTTAGGGTTTAGGGTTTAGGGTTTAAGGTTTAGGGTTTAGGATTTGTTGATCCCTTCTTGATAGATCTTACTTAGCTTGTTAAAGCTTAGTTGTATTGGATAGATCCATGACAACTATAGTAGAAACCAAGATTGAGAAAATTATAAACTATGCAGAATCTAATTTGTAATACTAAGAAGAACAATGAAACAGTAAAACAAAACTTTACTAAACTTTCAATATGTTGAATACTATTTGAGTTACAAAATAGCTATGAATATTAACTAAGATAACTATGCAAACTATGAGAGACTGATATTTGATGTTCTATAATCGTGTCAAACTCTATACCTTAGGACCTCCTTTTATACACCAAGGAGTCTTTTACAAGATAACTACAAATCTTTTATAAAATTAGTCTTATACGTATCTTTCTAACAGTATAGATATACACATAATCTTTTATACAAATATTAAATCCTTATCTTGATCTTTAAGTCGTCTTTATCCTTTCTCTGATAAGGTCTTGATATCTTCTCTGACAGCATTAAGTCTTTTAGCAGTGGTAATCCTTCCGCAGCATTAACATTGCACCAATAGTAGTAACTTATACACCAGCAACATTAACTACTTAGAATATTTTCTTCTCTTCTTCTGGCAATACTAAGTAATACTAGCAGTACTAACTTATACTAGCAATATTAATTACTTAGTATGTTTTTCATTAGGATCACTAACAACACTAAATTATGCTTAACAGTATTAACTTACATCAGCAGTCTTAATCATTGTATTAAGCAGCAGCAACTTCAACAGACAATAGTAATTTTAACTGACAGTACTAACTTTGATGAGAGCAGCAGCAATTCTGAACAGCATTAAAAGGCTTTTAAATCCTAACAATCCTCCCCTAAACTTGATATTTACCTCCTGAATCTTCAAGTTTCTTGATTAAAAGCTTTATCTTTTGGGTTGAGTATTTATCCAAACACTTCACTCGTTCTTTTGCTGTTTCTTCATTAACTTGTAAAGTTGATAAGCCATTTCATTGAAGTGATTAACTTGCAGTTTCTTTTCTAGCATTTGAGTGATGGTGGGTATTATGAGAGGGTATCTTTTTTCAACCAGCATGTAGATCATTCTAGCTTGTAAGGTTAAGCAGTGCACTCTACATGAATCATAAAGCTTCTAGCTTAAAACCTTATATTGTTGTTGTAGCTTCCAGGCTTCATCTTCGATATGAGGATCAAACATAGTCTTTAAATCTCCCCAAAGAACTCTATTATATCCCCCTTCTAGCCTTGATGATCCATACTTATTCTTCATTAAAATCCATAGAGTTTCCAAATCTTCTCTCTCAAACTCTTTAAGCATGTATCCAAAAGTTAAATACTACCTTGATTGTCTATTAGCTCTTATAATCAAGTAATAGCTTTTCCTTCCTTCACTAACAATCTTCCAATCAACAATAGTTGGAGGTTTTGTGGCTATAGGTATAGCATCAATGGCTATCTCTTCATCTTGAACTACTTTTATCAATTGCTTTAGTTCTGTTGTCTTTGAATCTTCATCCATCTTTAGCTTCTTTGAAGACTCCTGCTCTAATGCTGCTCCTTCACTTTTGTTACTGCCTTCTGCATCTTTAAAAACAAACTCATTCACATGCTTATAAACTTTATCAAACATCTTTTTGATTGCATCAAAATTCATTCCCTTGAAATCCTTGTCTTTATATCCAGCCATATGCTTCATATAAGTGCACATCCTTTTTTTTTACTAAGCTTTTGTAGGTGGTTTACTTCTTTGCTCTTCAGCCCTCTTTGCAGCAAAGAATTTCTTTCTTGCATCAATTAGCTCCATTAACAGTTTAGCTTGTTCTTTAACAGTCATTAGCTCTCTCTCTTCTGTCTGAAGTCTTTTAGCTAATTGAGCATCAGCATCTATCCTTGCTTCAATTAAATCCCACTCTTTAATCAATGCAGCATTGCTAGCTTCTTCTTCATTTTCTCTTTCAATTCTAGCTTCTTCTTCCAGTTCTGCATGTAATTGTTCTTGAAGCTTTTGTGTAACTTCAGCATCATAGGCAATTTGATCTTTTCTTTTAAGCTTCATAGGCTCTTCAATCATCATAGCCTTTCCTTTGTCTTTAGCTTTTAATTGTGAAGGTTGTTGTGAAGTGATTATTAGGGCTGAATCACTAGGCTCTTCCATGAAAATTCTTTTTGCCTTCGTCTCTATGTTCATCAATGTTTAAGCTAGAGTCATCTCCTCATCAACAGTTTTCCTAACTTCTTCATCAGCAAATACCTCTTCTCCTTCTAAGTCATGAACTCTAAACAAATCTTTATCAACAAAAGTAGTATTATCCAAAGTCACTCTTGCATCTTCATCTATATCATCTATACTCCTCCCCTATTTGGATGCATCCTCTTGATCATCCAAAACAGTTTCTTCATCTCCAGAGGATTCAATTCTTGCAGTAGAGCCAACCTTGAACAACCTTTTAAGTTTGCTAGAGCTTGATTTCTTCCTCCTTTCCAGCTTGTTGACTCTCTTCTTTAAAGTAGCTATCTCCTTAGCTTAAGCAGTCTTTGTAGTTTCTAAATTAATAACCCTACTTGACAAGTATATACAAAGAGTCATCAATTCAATAAGTTTCAGTCTATCCTCACCACTGAGTGGATTATTACAAGCAGTAGGTACATCCTCATTAGCAACCACTGTAGGTTCACTAGATTGTGGAATCTTAGTTTCCTTCCTTGTTAGTCTTCTAACCCTTTGCTTTTGTAGTTGTGATGGGTGAACTAATGTTGTTGCTTGAGGTGGGGTAGGTGTAGGTGTTGAAGTTATTATTGTTGGTGTTGGAGTGATGGTGGGTGGTGGTGTTTGAGCCTGCATAGCCATTGTGGGGAACAATGGTGTGGTATTGCCAGAAAAATCTTTATTTACCCTCTTCATGTTGGCAAAAATCTTCTTATTGTGGCAGGGAACAGTATATTTCCTATGATGACTTGACAACCCCTCTAATTGATTCACAAACAGTTAAATAAACCTTGGGTACATCAAAACTTTTGCAGCTTTAGCATCAAGGTTTCTAAGCATACCTTCTAGGATGTATTTTGAGAAGTTGAACTTCTGGTTGGTAGCTAAACAAATAATTGCTGATGCAACAGTGCTACAAACTTATTCCAGGCAGTTGTTTTGGCACTAAGGCATTGTAGTATTATGTGAATCAAGAATTTCCATTGGGGACTGAAGAAAGCTTTGTAGAACGTCAGCTTTTGTAAAAGTTTCTCATATCCTATTCTACCAAGCTCTTCAAAAATTGTTGTAGTTGGCAAACATTCCACCCCTCCATCATCAACAAATTGAAGAACGCTCTCGATTGTAGCTTCAGACACTACAATTTTCTTTTCGTCAATTAGGGCATGAATCTTTGCATCCCCGTTGTTCTTTTTGATGACACCCGTACTCCAAAACTGGTCAACACACGAAACATATACGGTTGGGTTAATGGTAAGAGCATATTTGATAGTGCTCACATTTAGAAAATCACTGATTTTTTCAAACCCCTCTGATTCAGCAGACTTTTCTAAGAACGCAACCATATTATAAGTTTTGGTAAACTTGAGAGTAGACATTGTTAGGTTTTGATGATGAATGATGAAATTAAGTTATGGCTTTTTTTAGAGAATATTTGAGTGATTAAAATCGATAATGAAACCCTTAATCAAATGATTTATGTAAACACTCAACAGCAGTAACCCAGCAACAGGAAGTTAAGCATAACAGCATTAACTTGAACTAACAACACTAAGTTTTTGCCTAACAGTATCAACTTACATCAGCAGTCTTAATCCTTGTATTAAGCAGCAGCAACTTCAACTGACAATAGTAACTTTAACTAACAATACTAACTTTGATGAGAGCAACAGTAATTCTAAACAGCATCAAAAGGCTTTTAAAACCCAACAATCCTCCCCTAAACTTGATATTCACCTTTTGAATCTTCAAGTTTCTTGATTAAAAGCTTCATCTTTTAGGTTGAGGATGTATCCAAACACTTCACTTGTTCTTTTGCTGTTTCTTCATTAACTTGAAAAGTTGATAAGCCATTTCATTGAAGTGATCAAATTGTAGTTTCTTTTCTAGCATTTGAGTGATGGTGGGTATTATGAGAGGGTATCTTTTTTCAACCAGCATGTAGATCATTCCAGCTTGTAAGGTTAAGCAGTGCACTCCACATGAATCATAAAGCTTCCAGCTTAAAACCTTATATTGTTGTTGTAGCTTCTAGACTTCATCTTCTACATGAGGATTAAACATAGTCTTTAAATCTCCCCAAAGAAATCTCTTATATCCCCCTTCTATCCTTGATGATCCATAGTTATTCTTCATTAAAGTCCATAGAGTTTCTAAGTCTTCTCTCTCAAACTCTTTAAGCATGTATCCCAAAGTTAAATACCTCCTTGATTGTCCATTAGCTCTTATAATCAAGTAATAGCTTTTTTTTCCTTTATTGATAATCTTTCAATCAACAATAGTTGGAGGTTTTGTGGCCAGAGGTATAGCATCAATGGCTATCTCTTCATCTTGAACTACTTTCATTAACAGCTTCAGTTTTGTTGTCTCTGAAACTTCATCCATATTTAGCTTCTTTGAAGACTCCTGATCTAATGCTGCCCCTTATCTTTTGTTATTGCCTTTAGCATCTTTAGAAACAAAATCATTCACATGCTTATAAACTTTATCAAACATCTTTTTTACTGCATCAAAATTCATTCCCTTGAAATCCTTGTCTTTATATACAACCATATGCTTCATATAAGTGCACATCCTCTTTCTTTGCTCAGCTTGTGTAGGTGGTTTACTTCTTTGCTCTTTAGCCCTCTTTGCAACAAAGAATTTCTTTCTTGCATCAATTAGCTCCATTAATAGTTTAGCTTGTTCTTAACAATTATTTTCTCTCTCTCTTATGTCTGAAGTCTTTCAGCTAATTAAGCATTAGCATCTATCCTTGCTTCAATTGAATCCCACTCTTTAATCAATGCAACATTGCTAGCTTCTTCTTCCTTTTCTCTTTCAATTCTAGCTTCTTCTTCCAGTTTTGCATGTAATTGTTCTTGAAGCATCATAGGCAATTTGATCTTTTCTTTTAAGCTTCACATGCTCTTCTATCATCATAGCCTTTCCTTTGTCTTTAGCGTTTACTTGTGAAGGTTGTTGTGAAGTGATTATTGGAGCTGAATTACTAGGCTCTTCCATGACAATTCCTTTAGCCTTTATCTTTATGTCCATCAATGTTTGAGCTAGAGTCATCTCCTCATCAACAGTTTTCCTCACTTCTTCATCAGCAAATACCTCTTCTCCTTCCAAGTCATGAACTCCAAACAAATCTTTATCAGCAAAAGTAGTATTATCCAAAGTCACTCTTGCATCTTCATCTATATTATCTATACTCCTCCCCTGTTTGGATGCATCCTCTTGATCACCCAAAACAGTTTCTTCATCTCTCGAGGATTCAAGTCTTGCAGTATAGCCAACCTTGAACAACCTTTTAAGTTTGATAGAGCCTGATTTCTTCCTCCTTTCCAGCTTGTTGACTCTCTTCTTTAAAGTAGTTATCTCCTTAGCTTGAGCAGTCTTTGTAGTTTTTAAATTACAAACCTTGCTTGACAAGTATATACAAAGAGTCATCAATTCAACAAGTTTCAGTTTATCCTTACCACTGAGTGTATCATTAGAAGCAGTAGGTACATCCTCATCAGCAACCACTGTAAGTTCACTAGATTGTGGAACCTTAGTTTCCTTCCTTGTTGGCCTTCTAACCCTTATCAATAATTAGCCTTAATTATATAATATAGATAAAATCGCCTTTTGGATACATGCTTAAAGAGTTTGAGAGAGAAGACTTGGAAACTCTATGGACTTTAATAAAGAATAACTATGGATCATCAAGGCTAGAAGGGGGATATAAGAGAGTTCTTTAGGGAGATTTAAAGACTATGTTTAATCCTCATGTAGAAGATGAAGTCTAGAAGCTACAACAACAATATAAGGTTTTAACCTGGAAGCTTTATGATTCATGTGGAGTGCACTGCTTAACCTTACAAGCCGGAATGATCTACATGCTGGTTGAAAAAAGATACCCTCTCATAAAACCCACCATCACTCAAATGCTAGAAAAGAAACTACAAGTTGATCACTTCAATGAAATGGCTTATCAACTTTGCAAGTTAATAAAGAAACAGCAAAAGAACAAGTAAAGTGTTTGGATACATCCTCAACCTAAAAGATGAATCTTTTAATCAAGAAACTTAAAGATTCAGAAGGTGAATATCAAGTTTAGGGGAGGATTGTTAGGATTTAAAAGCCTCTTGATGCTATTTAAAATTATTGCTGCTCTCATCAAAGTTAGTACTGTTAGTTAAAGATACTACTGTTAGTTGAAGTTGTTGCTGCTCAATACAAGGATTAAGACTGCTGATGTAAGTTAATACTGTTAGGCAAAAACTTACTATTGCTAGTACAAGTTAATGCTGTTACGCTTAACTTCCTGTTGCTGGGTTAATACTGTTGAGTGTTTACATAAATCATTTGATTAAGGGTTTCATTCATACTTTCTATCGATTTCAATCACTCAAATATTCTCTAAACAAAAGCCATAACTTAATTTCATCATTCATCATCAAAACCTAACAATGTCTACTCTCAAGTTTGCCGAAACTCATAATATGGTTGCGTTCTTAGAAAAGTCTACTGAATCAGAGGGGTTTGAGCAAATCATTGATTTTTTGAATGCGAGCACTATCAAATATGCTCTTACCGTCAACCCAACCATCTATGTTTTGTGTGTTGACCAGTTTTGGAGTACGGGTGTCGTCAAAAAGAGCAACGGGGATGCAGAGATTCATACCCTAGCAAATATGCTCTAGCAAACTTAAAAGGTTTAGGGTTTAGGGTTTAGGGTTTAGGGTTTAGGGTTTAGGGTTAGGGTTTAGGGTTTAGGGTTTAGGGTTTAGGGTTTAGGGTTTAGGGTTTAGGGTTTAGGGTTTAGGGTTTAGGGTTTAGGGTTTAGGGTTTAGGGTTTAGGGTTTAGGGTTGAGGGTTTAGGGTTGAGGGTTTAGGGTTGAGGGTTGAGGGTTGAGGGTTTAGGGTTGAGGGTTTAGGGTTAATAGTCAATCACACTAAATTTCCTTACCAAACATTTTAGATACGACAATGTGTCGTCTGAACATGGCCTCCTAACAATAACATTCTTTTGTGATAGAAGGTATAGATTAACATATTAATATAGAAACAATATAAATTAGTAACTAATAAGTTCATAAACAATAGACCTCTCCCTAACCCTCACCTGCCTATCACATGTTTCCTCTCTTTTGGGAGTCACTGTTATCCGTGGACCAATTGGAACATTTTGGGTGTCTTTTTTATTCCTCGTATCATTCTTCACACAATCTGTTCTCGTGAAACATTATAACTTGACTCGTTCTAGGTAAAACGGTACTAATCTTAAACATGTTAAGTCTCGAACACAGTCACACACCAATTGAACCCAATAGAGGTCAAATAAATTAAAAGCAATCATATGAGCGGCCAAATCAACCACCAATTATATCTTCGTGCTTGCCATCTTTATTAATTAAATTAGAACTTCAATCAAACCCTAATTTTTCCCTAAATTGGAACAAAATTAACATCAAAATCACAAGCCCTTTTAGAATATAACAACTAAAAGACCTATATCAGTTTTACAAAACTTTTTTTTTCTAAAGTTTTAAACTTAATATCAAAATTAGAGACCACAATTAAGGTATGATACATAATGTTATCTAATAACAAATAGTATGATTTAAGTATGTTCAACAATAGTCATAAAATTTCCTACTATCAGTCATAAACAAACTCGGTAGAAATTTATTCTTGTTTGGTTCAGTGGTTCACGAAGTCATGTAACAACATTGAAAGTGATCAATTTAACAGAAATTAATTCAATATAAATCATTCAATTATATTACCTCTAAGCAAATCCAAGAATGATGATTTCAACCTTCGGTGATGATATCGAGTTTGATCGGAGTTTTAGTCTTTTTGTTCGGAGTTTGGGGTTTTTCTTCTTGAGGTGAATCAGAGCTAATTGTGAATCGGAGTTTGGGGGTTTTTCTTCTTGAGGTAATTGTGTTTTCTTAGTTTCAAATTAGACCTTTTAATTTTATATAGTACCCCGCCTTCCCACACTTTTTAATTTTTTAATTTTTGACACATATATTTTTTAGCTCAATTTTTTTCAAAAACGAATTTACAAACCCTTTTTGCCAAATAAAGAATTAATCAAGTTTTTTTAATAAAACATATTATCAAAAAAAATCTAAATTAAAAATATATTACTAAATAAAGTATGATTTGATTTTTTTAAAATACAAAAGTCCCCACTTGAAGTTTTGCTTTACTAAGTAAAAGATATACTCATGCTTTTTCTCAAATTTACATTGTGGCACGTATGTTTAAATATTCACATCCGTCTAACTTAAGTTCTTTTCTTTTGATTTTTGACACATGTATTTTTCATGATGTTTTATATTTTTGATGACATAAGAGTATATAAAAACGAATTTTATTGTCAAATTAGGTAATATTTAGACTTTTTTATTAAAAAGAATTTAAAAAATTATAATATTTAATTAAATTATTACCTAATAAGGTATGATTTGATTTTTTTTGAAATACGAATACTCCACTTGACGTTTTCCTTTACTAAGTAAAAGATTATAAAAAAAAGAGTGGAGACTCATTTGGGTTTTTTTTTAATATAATATAATAAAAAGACAAAAATACCTTTTTATTTAACAGTCAAACAAGTCAAACTGATGAGGTTAACAGAAATGGACTGAAAGTGAAACGAAACTATGTGTTTTATGTTTTATACCAAAACCAAAACTTTTTTGAATTTTGAACCAAAAGTGAAAACCGCACCAAAACACAAGGACAAAAAATGTACTTAACTCTTTTAATTATTTTCATAATTGTTTATAATTTTTATTATACATTTATGTCTTCTATATCAAATCCAAATCCCAACACATATTAAAGTCCAAATTCAAATCTTAAACTTAAACCCATCTAGAAACCAAACGAGCCTTAAAGCTTTTGGATTGTGCTACAATGAGTATACTAATCAACTGGATTTCTTGGTTATAACAAACTAGTGTAATACCCGTGCCTTGCACGGGTCATGTGTAAAAAATGAATCATTTTTCTTTACGTAAAGAGTGGATATATATTTGGTTGTGCAGAGTTTCTCGGGCACGTGTTGAAGTCGAGTTATATATGTACAACATTTGTTGAAGAATTACTTTCGGGCACCTAATCTGTACACGTAATTACCTGGTGGTTTGACATTTTGATTTGAACGTAAAGAGTGGATATATATTTGGTTGTGTTTTGTGGGTAATAATGAATCGTTGCCCTTGCTTCGCGACGTATTGTTGGAAGATAGGTAGAAATACTATTGTGAAGTTTGTGGTTGATTGAGGTGTTTATTGTTGATTTATTTTTTCTCCTAAATCTGTTGCTTTGTCATACTTGTGATGATATGTGTACCATTAGAAATTACATAGAATTAATTAATTTAGATTAATTAGATTAAATAAAATACTGATAGAATATAAGGTTAACTTTCTCACTCTTAGTGTTCGACACCCTACTTACCAACGAAGCTACATCTTGACCGGGTACACTGCCTGTTAGAGTATTGTTTTAAGTATAGTCGACTAAATATAAATTAAAAAATTGTTAACAAAAATTACCTACACACAACGACACATCATCGTACTTTTCCCAAAGTACTTCGGGTTCAAGCCGACGCACTTGTACTCAAGTGCGCCACACTTATTCATCTGAAAAAACAATAAACTTTGTATCCACTTATCCTTATTTACTATATACATAATAGAATTAAATCTAAAAATCAAATATATATAAAGTATAAAAAGTTAAAAATATAAATATATAGATATAAATAATTTACTTTATTTTGAAGATTATCATAATTAGCCTTAATTATATAATATAGATAAAATCGCCTTTTTGTAAAATGCTTAACGTATGTATAAATCCACGATCTTAGGGAAAACAACTCGTAAGTCTAATTTATAGGTTAAATAAAAAATTAATAACTAGGACTTGTAAGGTTAAAAATATCCAAAAAGAATCCATCGAGATCGAAGTACTCAAATCTTTAACTCAACTTTCTTCCGTTAATAAACTTTTTGTCTTAAATATATCCAAAGAAGCTGTTGAATCCCAACCCATTTCACCACCCAAAGAAATAATAATTATAGATCCCGATGATCAACACATGAGGGAAAGTGCTAAGACTGTAGCACCAACTCTTAATTCTGCCATTGTTCAACCTAATGTTGATGACAACTTGTTATCAATAGTACCGACTTGAAAATGATTTGGGAAAATAAATTCGAGGGTCAAAATAAATGTGCAGTTTGAAATATAATAACTATCTAGCTATAACTTCTAATGCATGAAGGATGTCTCAAAGTAACTATCTATTTACTCAACCATTTGTTAGTTATTTTAATTTCTACACAAATGAATTCCTATTCGCGTTCGGGTTTCATTATGATGATTAGAGTTGCAATGGTTGGGATATACTTGTGTGATTTACATTCAAGGTCGAAATGCTTGACAGTTTTTCACATAAATTTGGCACTATAAACCAAAGGGGTGTATTAAAGACCTGAATATATATGTCGTAAGTGGGAGATATGATGTGAACAATGTCAACCAAATATATATAACCACAAATTTTGTTGAAGAATTGCACACAACCATATTCTTTTTATGATGTTGTGCAAATGTCTTACATTTGGTATTCTAGTCGTTGTAACTAGACAAGACCCATCAACAAAACCCGTATATCACACGGTTACTTGATAGTGTGTATAAAAACGTGTATAAAAATGTGTGTATAAAAACGTGTAAAAATGTGTGTATAAAAACGTGCATAAAAATGTGTGTATAAAAACGTGTATAAAAATGTGTATAAAATGTGTATATAAAAACGTGTAAAAAATGTGTGTACAAAAATGTGTATAAGTTTTAAAAATAAGTAGAAAATAAAAACATGTAGGTAATAAAAAAATAAGTAGAAAATATAAAGGACTAACGATGCAATAAAAACATAAACGGTCGTTAAAAATTTAACTTGCAAACCTGTTAATTCCCTAACATTGCAAAAAAAAATCGATACCTTAAATTGTGAAAAAAAACTAATATATTTAATTAAAATTGGATTTAAGATGGATAATTTTTTATGCAATTTACCCTAATTTAAATAGACTAATTGAAATGTAATAAAATCTTTTACTTGGTAAAGGAAAACGTCAAGTGGGGTATTCGTATTTCAAAAAAATCAAATCATACCTTAATAGGAAAGAATTGAGTTATTATTATATTTAAAAAAAGATATTTAGTAAAAAAATCTAAATACTTTCTAATTTGACATAAAATTTGTATAAATTCGTTTTAATATAAAAGAGTTTGAGAAAAAACTAAAAATACACATGGACTTGTGAGTTATTTTTTAATAGTCTTGGTTCAAAATATAAATTAAAAAAGAAAAAAAGCGGAGTTCTCATCCGACACACAGAAAAAGAAAAACAAACCTACGGCACCGGAAACTACAAACTACGGGCGACTAACATAAACTTAAATCAACATCAGTCAAACTCATTAATCGAATGTATGTTTTTCGGTTAAACTATTAATACAAATCCTGTTAGGATCGACCCTCAGAATAAATCTTTGAAATTGGTTCAAATTTGCAAAAATCATCTCCACAACCACAATCGGTTCAATGGAAGATACAATTGATATCGAAGAGTAAGTTATCTATACAATCGGATTGGGGTTTTGTTTTTTTTTTCCAGTTATTATTTGTTTTTTAGTTTTCGGTGTTGTTTAAGATTAGCTTGAAAATGTGAAAATCATTAATATTGGTTGCATAATTTGTATTATTATTTGATTGTTCCCAACAACTATTGCTCATCTGAAAACGTTGTATGATTCGTTAATAATTAAACCAAGTAAGTAGCAGCTGGTGAATCGTTCGACGTAGCTTGCATGAATTGTTTATTTTCATCTTGAATCATTAAATAACATTATACAGTGTGAATGTTAAACGAACATGTGTGTATATGGAGTGCTATTGTAGTTGTAGAGTCTGATCATGCTCTGAATTCAATATTAGGTTCAAACATGACTTTATGGAAATCATTGTTTAGTGCACTCACACAGAACACATGTTTATGTATCAATATTTTTCCCAATGAAATGAAAGCCCGTGTTAACTAAATGCAGTGCCTACTCTCACTTTGATCGATTGCAAAGTGGGACCTTTTCATGAGCTGCAAAAGGTTAACATTTTGTGTTGATTTAAGTAATGTGGGAGATAGCAGTGTTGACAATAGGATGTGAAGGTGAATCTATATGTTGCACAAAGTGATTGTTGCATAGCAGGAAAAACTTAGTTAGCCTACTCTTGTGGTCACAGCTGGACTAATGACTTTTTATAATTATGCAACTAATTTGAAAATGGTTCACCTTTCCAGCTCGAGGTTTTCATTTCTGAATCATAGTCTTTTAACTTGAAATACTGCTTTTGATGATTAGCAAAATGGTTATGCATTGGAAGTTTTACATTAGGGTTTAGATGATTTAGGTTGGTGTAGATATGGTTGTCGAAAATGGGCCATATTATGCAAATTATGGTTACGTGTAAGTTAGATGCGATTTTTGAGCTTATGTAGTTGATAAGGCTATATGAATGTCTATGATTCTGTGATAAGTTGTAGGTTGTATATTTGGAATTCGATAGTTGGCGTGGGAAGTAGGAACGGGACGTGGTTTGGTTAAATTGATAAGTAGTTAGATTAGAGGAGGTTTAAGGTTCTGTCGAGCTTATGTAAATTTGAAAAAACTCATAAGCGCTCTTTTCTTAGACTTGTGGTACATTTAAGGTCATCAACTCAACTTGATAAGCTGGTAAGGTGAAAAAAATGTGCTTATGAGCTGAATAAATAAGCTAAGACAAACACCCTGGCCAGAAAATCAGTTCTTTTAACCCAAAGCCTCGAGACGTTAAACTATGCGATCGGTGATGACCCTAGGTTTTTGTCAAATACATGATCCGTGTGAAAGTTGTAGGGTTTTTCACAGTGTCTGGTTGGTTTATGTAAGTATCAACTTCAAGACGATGCTTATTTATTCATGTGGCCGTCACGCAATTTTAGGCCATGTATGGGTCTTCCTACGTTTAAAGAAATGGAAATTTGTGTTTATGTGCAACAACTAAATATTTATAGGTTGAAATTGTCCGAGAATAAGCAAAAGGGATATACAATTTACTTCGACGGGTTTGGTACAACATAGTTATCGGCCTCTAACAAGATGAGCCATTGAAAATGATCCTGATGAGATTGTACAGTTTGAACCCAACTTAAATGATGTATTATGAGGTTTTATGAAGTCCGCAAGTAACGCTAATCACATGCTTCATAATAAGAGTAAACTACCTCCCTGGTCAGTTGTGTCCTCGCATAAGGAAGAGCTATTAAAGGTTAGTGAAAATACATTTCTTTTATGGATAAAAATTATGCATACAGTGGAAGATACATATGGGTTACTCTATGGAACATGTAATTAAGTAATTTATACTTCTTTTCATTACTTCGCCTTAGCTTTAATCATATACAGATACTGTGAATTTATGATACACTTCGCCTTAGCTTACTTTGAAATGTTAATAGCGTAAATAAGAAGTATCACAAGTCAGTATTTACGCGAATAACAAATTAATCTTTGTACTAACCATGGAGAAAATGCTTGGATAAATTACATGATGGCGCTTTATACTGAATTATCATCTATGGTTTCTTAAATTATTTTTTTGCCATCATATTAGTTGTACTTAAAGGATTTTTTTTT